>JABWIB010002593.1:5190-31459 GCA_016617825.1 Platyplectrum ornatum | reverse complement strand
TGCCAGAAACCCAAGAATCTCCTGCTATAGATAACAGCTCCACTATTCCTTTCCACGGTTTAGTAAATCTAGGCTATTCAAGCGATAATAAATCATATACACACAAGCTATTGCTAAGTTGTTCTTTATAACTCTTATCACTTAGCACTTATACCACATTCAGATTGCATGCTCCGCAAATTGCCAAACCCTGAGGGGCACAAAGCACTTCCCGTCCACACCTGGGGTTTCCCTGGTCAACACTGTGCAGTGCAGTCATCAGACCCAGCTTTTCAGCCACCCGTGCCGAAAACCCTGTTCAAACTGCATGCAAACAGGATAAACCAGGAGATTTCATGAAAACCATGGCTTTTCACATGAATCTGAACAAGGTATTAATAAGCTAAAGAAGTCACAGATCCTCTACCTGTGTAGTATGTACCACATTTACCAGTATTAATATAGCATATCAAGCATCAAGTGTGTATCATGACTACCTATAACCCTACATATTAAGAATCTCTGAAGTACTTATTAAATAGGTTGGATCTGATGTATATCGCATGCGCACTCTGTTTCCACACAAATACTGGATTAGCTCCCTTATGTGCTATAATTAATGGAAACAAATAAGCATCATCTTATATATTTTCATTGAAAAAACCCACCAATTTCAAGACACCTCACCTTGAAAATCACTTAGGATTTTTACATAAATAATGAGTTATCTCTGCATACTCTGCATTTTCATGAACATACAGATGGTTTGATTTTAATATTTTATATTTGTGAGAAAGGCATTTTTTCTCAAACATACCCACTAGCAATCAATAGCCACAATAAACAGATTTCAAGTATTAATTTATCAATTTATAACACAAGCACATGCAATAGGAATTAAGAAAATAAACATTTCAAAAACCAAACATCTCATTAGAGATAACTATCAAAAACATTTGCAGTTACCAAGGAAACAGTGGGGAAAATGAGTGAAAAAAAAAATGTTTATACTTTCTATTTTTAATTCCAAAAAGGCAACAGAAAGCTAAAATCAATTCACAAACAGCTAATTAGTTCTTGTGGAATATGCCAAATTTCCTCGGAATGGAATTCTGTATAGTTCCTCCATAGGTAAAGTATTACAAACATGGAACAGACGTTTATTATTTATTTATATTATTTTAATTAATTAATTATTTTAATTAATTAATTAATAGGTTTTTATACAGTGCCATATTTTTACGAATCGCTTTACAATTCATTAAGACATGACTGGGTGGTAACAGATGGAATGGATGGAGAGGGGAACCTTGCCCGTAAACTTATATTCTATAGGAGAGATACATAGGGGCATGTCTGTTATACAATGGACCACATAGAGTACACTAGGGATAATTTTAGTCAGCATAAATACATACCACTGTCAGAGGCCAAAAAGGTTGCATTATACATGTTGTTTTTGACATACATGGATTCCCGATCCAAAAGTGCCATAGTAGTAATCTGGCCATTTAAGGGATCAATTTTAAGCCAGTTCCCAGGATCTGAAAGTTTTGCATATCTAGTAATAGAAATGATCAGTGTTGTTAGGACAATACAACAATATATAAGGAAACAATATTTGCACAGCAAACAACAAAAACAAAAAAAGCAAAACACACACACAAGAAATGACATTGGATATAACATTGGTAGGTAATATTTAAGAAATAAAAAAGAATAGAAGAGAATAAAAGGTGTTTTTCATCTGTACGCTGATTTCATCTTACAGTTCAGCACATTAATTAATACATATAAGTTACATTCATTAAGTACTTTTTGGGAGTTTACCTAATTGTCTGTTGCATATAGCGGTCTGGATCTTGAGCATTAAATGTCAAAAGTACATTTCCGGGAAGCAAACCTTCTTCCTGGCGCACCAGCTTAGGGTTTGGAGAAAAGTAGGGACTCTCATTGACATCAATAATAGTAATGGAGACTGTGGCTGTTGATTGGGGTGGATGATGAATGCCTTTCATTAAAGGCACTTGATTTTCAGCAGCAACCGTCAGAACAAACATTCTATTGGTCTCAAAGTCGATTGGCTTCAGGAAGAAAATAGAGAAAAACATGACAAATTATAGATAATTCATATGATCAATATTTCTTTCTTATGTATTTTTTCTCTTTTTCACTTATATTCTATATATATTCTGAATTATTTTACTGTACTTAGGATGTCAACTAACAGGACCTAAATCTCCAAGGGATACACAGTATACTAAGGGATGATTTCAGANGGGTTAAGAGCCATATGGTCCTGGGCTGAAAATGATGGAAGGCTAGAGATATGTAGGTGTTATCACCGTTGTGTGTTTATATGTGGGCCATTTAATGACACTGTGCCCTTCTCGATCAAACTATGCAATCCCTCATGTTAATGCTGCCCTGCTAATGTCACTCAATAATCATTGGTTGACCAGTCAATATCAACAATGAATACATTAAATGACAGTTATGAAAGTTAAGTTACTTTTTAAAATTATTTTTTTTTACATTATTTATATTTGATTATTACTTATTTCAGGTTTGTAAATATGATACTTTCAAGAGTACCTGAAAAAATTAATAAAAAATAAGGTTTTTCAAAATCATCTTTTTGGAATTTTCCCCCAATAGTAGCGAGTACTGTACAGAATNCTATTGGTAGAATGTCTACACTGTATTAACATGCTATGCTATGTATAATACCTAACAACTGACTCACCCTACTGTATACAGCTTCCAAGTCTCTGTTTCCAAATGGAAATAAACTGCACATTGAACATATCCGTCAAACGAAAAATCGAATGTAAGAACAAGTGAACTTACTTTGACAACAGTCACCAACCCATCATTACTGTTTGGATCGGTCCGAATGACAAATCTTCCCGTTGCATCGCCGCTGACAATTCTATACACCGTGTTCCAAGCATTGGTGTGCGGCTGGTCTTTGTCTGTCACTGTTAGATTGGCAACAACAACCTCGACTCGATTTTCAGGCACTTCTCCATAAAACTAAAATAGTAAAAGAGTACAAAAACCCTGAAACGCAACACTAAAAGGCACTGAATGGCAACAATAATATTTAGCTATTCAGAAAATAAAATGGGAAAATAGCTAGCGATCATTGCTGGAGGCGAAAGTATTAATTGACTATCGTTGCATGGTATTGTCATGGACTCTTATCTTCTCAGAACAGCGTATTGTCTAAAAACTAATGTCTCACTTATCTCATTCAGCATGCCATCGACTCGCAGGTAAAGCACAGTGGTGAAGAGATTGTTATGTGTAATAATGTGAAATGAACAGACAGACNAAGAATTGCAAATGTTTAAATAAGTCATGAAATGAAGCTCCGTTCCTCAGCATTTAATGCTTTTCACAGAGCACAAATATCAGACGCAGTGTGAGATCAAAGGGACAGCGAAAACAAAAATCAAAGCTATTACGGCTCATTCCTTTAAAAAGTAATGTATTTACAAGCGAGGTAATGTTATCTTGTCTCTCCGCTCAGGTCTGAAACTTACAAATTATTGAGGTCCAATGTTATTTAGTTTGCAGCAATATTGCTCCATAATTGGAACAGAATCTGAATATAATTCCATACAAAGTGCATGTAGTGGATGCATGGAAGGCGTGTTATACCAATTATTTCTGTCTTTTCTCTGTCCTCCACCACAGGCACAATGGAAGGTCAACTACAAGTGTATCCTGAAATATACTTTATACTGAAACTCTATCATTGGTGTTTCAAGGCTCAGACATTATTGTTTATAAGATTTTAGGTGCAAGTACAAAAAGTCAAGTTTTGTTGCTCAGTATTCTCCCCAGAGCCGCTTCTCCACCCAGCTCATTACTGCCCGTGGATCTGTAGGTCTCATGTTGCACCATGATCTTGTGATGTGTGAGCAGGTTGGTGGCAAGGAACAATACTGCAATGTATTACACTGCTCCCATCTGATTAACCCATTATGGTGGCAAAATCTTATAGTGGATCTAGATTGTATCCACTTCTGCAAGTGGTTAATTTAAGTAACCTGTGTGGTTGCACATGAGAACACGCTCTGTACATTCCTGGATGGATCCTTTATAGTGACCTACCTTGCCTGGAGTGTGTATGCAAGATGAGCTGGGGCATTTAATTCATACAGAGCTTGGCTAAACTCTTACGCTTGACCCTCCTTTCTGTACCACATAGTTTGGGCTCATAATTGGCATAACGTGAAAAGGTGTACTCCCGTATACGCATAGACTTTAGTATCAGACTCATGTAATTCCATTCTGTATGAATGGTCTTGTGAACAGGAACCTGGGACCCCGTAAATATGTAAATCACTGCCCTCAGCCCCAATCATTGCAAAGAATGGGTGGGCCACGAAGACGTCAACCACATTTCTTACCAGGTTCAGACTGTACTTAACATTAATATTAATGAAAGAAAATAACTATATTGTGAAAACCAAGATCTATAATGTTGCAAATACTTAGTCTTACAAATGAAAATACATACATCAAAACCAGAATAGACTATGACCACCCCACGGGACGTAAGCAGCCTTATCTGCAAGCACCCGCTCCCTCACTGTCAGGCGGCTGCTTTGCTCCCTGTCTTTTCATTTGTTTTTCTGGAGAAGATTCTCCAAACATTGTGTGTCTTTGCAACTATATTTTCCCCATTTGATTTGCTTTGTTCTGATAAGTCATATCTGTGAAATTCATAAAATACGGACAGCTCTACAAATAAAACGTCACTGGATACTACTACTAATAATAATAGTCTTCATGAGCCACATTCCTATCGTGAAAATGAATTATTCACTGTATTAATGCTGCACTTTGTCATATAGAAACGGCTGTACTTATCCTTAACTGAACTGAATTGAAACGCTGAAAAGGAATTAAACGTTAGAGCTGAAAGGAGCGACGCCAGTGTGTGTCAAAAACTAGACAGATCTACAACTTTAAAATTCTAAACACACGCCAGTGAAAGTAAATAGAGAAGAAGGTGATTACGGAGTGTAGCAGTGGTGCAAGAAACAGGTTCCACGGGGAAAGGAGAACGCTTGTCATGTAATGAATAAATCATTATAAACATTCAAATATAAAACAAAGGTATACTATGGGCTGAATGACAATAAGCATACATGCAATGGCTATAATTTATGTCATATTATTAGATGTTGGAGATTACTAGTAAGATTACATTCAAATCCAGAACTGTTTCCTCATAAATAAAAAGTTTACTTAATGACTAACAAAAGTGACCAAATCATTTATCAGGGAGATTTCTCCCATGTCACATTCATTTGCAAAGTCTCTGCTCCCTCTGCGTGTCAGTCTAGATAGCACCCTGACAGTTCTTTTATTATTATAATTATTATTATTGCCTATTTATTGGGTGCAACAAATTGTGGGGAAGGGGAAGAGGGGCCCTGCCTGCAGGTACACAGGTGCAATTACACATACACTAGAAACAAAGATAACATACAAACTCCATTCCCTATGTTACAAAGCTGTAACTGCATGTGTGTGTGTGTGTGTGTGTGTGTGTGTGAGTGTGTGTGAGTGTGTGTGAGAGTGTGTGTGTGTGAGAGTGTGTGTGTGTGAGAGAGTGTGTGTGTGTGAGTGTGTGTGTGTGAGTGTGTGTGTGTGAGTGTGTGTGTGTGTGTGTGTGTTGGGTCTTCATGATGCAAGTTACATTATCCAGCCCCTGCAGACTGTCAAGTATGACTCCTTCCATTGCGTTCAAAGGAAAAACAGATTTCTATGCATGCAATATTAATGCCTATATACATGTTATGCTCATGTTAGACACAATCTATGAAATAGAGAAATAATCTGTGGCATCTATGACAGCAGAAATACTATTTATCAAACATCTCTGCCAGATACACATTATACGTGTTTAATCTCCAGCAGCCACTGCTACATAGGTTTAACACAGGGAGACATGTATATAAAACATCATGCAGAAAATATGACAACGTGACGTATGAATAATAAGAAAGCCCTTTACATTAAATGACAGGAGTTTTAAGCTAAGAGGATTTCTAGACACATGAACAATGGACAATGTCTTCAGCACCACTTGGTGCGATACAGATGGTTAATTTCTAGCCAAGACTTTAGGACACAGAAATCTGTTTCCATCAGTTAAGTTAATGCAATGTCATAAGTCGGTGCTGAAGATATTACAGCTTTACAAGGATAATAATAATAATCCCTTGGCACTGAAAGGGTTGACGCTTGAAAGGAGATTTTGTTGCAAACACTGAATTCAGCAGCTTAGTGGTTTAAACAGGGTGACCCCTAAAATGACCAGCTGTGGATGGATTTGACTGTGAGAGTACAGCAAATAAGTCAAAAACAATGAAGGCCGGAGGAAGCGGAATGAAGTCCATCGCCTTCTGCTGGGCTGTTTCAGAGATCAGACAGATTAGATGTGGTTTATTGATTGAGGGCTTCTTATTTTATTAAAGACGAAAGGCAAGCCTCACACGGGCCCTCAATGTCTGTTCTAGTCTGTAAAACATAAGTTATNGTTGCACTTAGTGTGGTCGAAAGAGGTAAGTGCAAACAAATGGGGAGACATTCAGATGCCATCTAATTCAATTCAGGAGAAGATCATCAGGAGGAGCCACCCTCAGAAAATGACTGAATAGATTTTTGTTGTGGAAGACAATCAGGGAAAGGGGCTGTCTTGGATAAAGTATGCTGGATTCTCTTGTCAATACACTTCAAAGAATTAGCCTTGAGTTACAAATCAAATCAAGAGTTGCGAATTCACATACATTTAGAGAAACTACCATCTGCAACACAGAAAACCAAATAGCAACCACTAATTAAATAAGATTAAAGAGTCAGGAAAGGGAGGCTTTGTTTCAAATCAATATTAGCATGCTGGGGATTTCAGTAATAACACTTTTTGTCACTTACTTTATCAGGGCAAAACAATAAGTGGAATACAGAGCAAAGGGAACTGATGGTCAATGACATAGATACATGTCTATAGACCTTTAAACACACAATAACGCTAGGCTCTCATTACCACCCTGCATAAAAACATCTTTTTAAGCTGGCTATTTGCCAGGGTGCATATAAGATGTTCTACCCCATTCAGGTCACAGTGTTGAACCAGGAATTTCACCCTGAACCTGGGTAGATCATTGGAAGAAATATATATGACCTGCAATTGATTTTCTTCCATTCACACAGCCAATCAATTCTTCAGTGGGTTTTTAAAACCCGGGTAGGCACTGTTCAGACTAAGGGCCACTCGGGAATAACTGGTTTTCATGAAATTTTTTGGTGATAATCGAAACGTATAACAGTACCCAACAGAAACAAGGAACAATCAATAGACTTTGTCCTGCCAGCATATGACTGTATGTTTCCTGTAGGTTTCCTTTTCTCCTGTATCTGTCACCACAGTTATACCAGCCTCCTTGGTGCACCTAGTTTCCTGTCTATAGTCTCCTTTTTAGTGCTGGGTTTTCGGAAGATACTACATTACAGTTTTATATACGTTACAGTTTTATATACACAATAAATAAGGATTGTTGGCCCATGTGATTAATGACAACTTTATCCGCTATGCTTATTAGAAGAACCAGATAATATTTATGTGGTTCCATCTTGCAAAGTTATACATTTTAATTCCTGTAAGAGGAAAGATCAGGCATTAAATAAAAACTTACAGGTCATTTACAATACCTAAGACAAAGCACTGAGACTGAATTAAACCCTATGGTGCTGTTTTTAAGGGAAATCTATTGGGAACATTGACGGCAGGAAGCGCCATGCTGTGACCATTATAATGGCTGCTTACCATGTGAATAGCATGAGATGCACTGTCCGCATTGAACATCCTGCCGACGACTGCTTTAGAATAAACTTCAGGGAAAATACGTTATAGACAGTAACGCCATACTAAAATATAAGAACCTTAAAGCTGACTACACACTATCAGGTTACTTGTTGTATTGTGACTGCATGGCACAAACTGATATTTTTCATAATCAGTACGTATCGGACAGACAATTTTAAGCTGGTATGAAGCATTGTATGTTACATTTAGTTTAAATAGATCATCACTATAGTACCTCTATCTGTCTATGCTGTGCAGAATAGCATTCTACAGAAAAGCAAAGCTAATGTGTCCCTTGACAATGGCATTGTCAGGCACAGTGCATGAAGTGGGCCGTATACTTTTTACTTTTTTAAGGTATACTTTAACACTTTTTCTGCCGATAAGCCCAGTCCCCTCCGGACCCCAATTTTAAGAGAAATGTACCTTATATGCTTGTGCCTCCTCCCTACCCCCACTTCTCATTTCTCACTTTGACCACTGGTCAGGATGTATTGCTGGTTTAATTATCTGCAGTTCACACAAACTTTGGACAAACATGTAAGTACTATCAACTACTATGGAGGAGAAAATGGCTATCACGAACCATCAAACATACTGTATAGTAAACACCATTATGTCATGACCCTTCCATTGTCACAACAACATCAGGGACACACACACTGGCCAGTAATCAGGGCCATCTCCTCATCATCCCGCGCTAATACCATTAAGAATGGCCAAGCAGTGAATGGATAATTCAGGAAATCTGGACAATCCATTTATGAAATAGCTAATCAGGATAAATATTATATAGTTTGTGGCCAGTGGATTGCAAAAAAGCTAATTATTACAGTAAGAGTTGTCTACGCGTTCCCTATGTTTTTGGAATTAAAACTTGACTTGAATTAGTTGGATTTAAGTAACATTTTTGTTGAAATGTTGGTTTTGCACTGATAAAAGGCATTAGTTAACAAAGAAACTAAAACAAACTGTGTTATCTTATAAAGAATGGAGGAGGACAGAACTAATTCAGAGAATCCCANCTCATTACTCTGCAATTACCAAGACCTGCAAATGAATGTTCACTTAATTCTAATCATTACTTTAGAGACAGTAATTGAATTTATTACAAAATTCTAAATTGTTAATAGTGAAATAGCCTCAGTGGGTACATGAAGGTTAACTGAGGTTTGATGCAAGGCTAAATAAGACGTCAGTGTCTGGAAAGTGGGGACATTTCCTTAGCATTCAAAGCGAATGAGAAAGATCATCTTCAGATATGTGACTGCGTTTAATGACAAGCCTGCATTAGGTTAATGTAAGGTTTCGGTTGCACCAAGTCTTGGCCAAGTGCTACAATCTAAGGCACTTACACTCCATCTTCCCGGTTCTGTCACTCTCCCACTGTATTTTTTATGCCCTGAGCAATTCGCGACAGCGATTTCATTCTTCCTGTGTTTGTCAAATTAATAGTGTAGTTTAGCATGTCTCTTGGTTAGATATTATGGAAGCACAGATGTGCTGACTCTGTTATGGTAAGATCGAGTCTCCAGTATATCAGATTAGTCTTCTGAATCTAGGAAGTGGCTGAAAGAAGGATCATAAACTACGACGTAAAATGTATCCCGCTCTTTCCAAGAGACTGCTACTATTAATATTGTATAGGACGGAATTAAAATGCGATGAGAAAGTTTTAATACATAAATAAGGCCATGCATAAAATAAATAAGATAAAATAGTAGCGTAGACAGAAAACTAAAAGACATAACCATAATGTGAACCGTTTGTAGCAGATTTCTATCCATGTATTATTAAACACGGAACCATAGGCTGTTTTGTTTTTTTACGTAGTGAAACAAAATATGAATTCACAATTGTGCATATTGCTTATAAAATGTATATCTCTATTGCTATAAGCCTATATTGAAAGCCTGTTTCAGTTGCAACGGGCTCATGTCTGTATTTCTCAGGTACCTATAAGCTATACTTACAATCATAGACGTGAACTCTGGAGGGTTGTCATTGACATCTGTCACTGAAATGACAGCAGTTGCTGTGTTTGAGAGACCATATGTTGGGTTTCCTTCCATGTCTGTGGCTTGAATTATTAATGTATAGCGCGGCACTTTCTAAAAGACATAAAAAAGCATCACTATTTGTTTTAGGACCTTGATGACATTTCAAAAGAGGAATACAATGCTGCTCGAATTGTATATCATTAACATGCTGAGTTATAGCACTGAGTGCCAGGAATACCAGCTGCCTTAACATGGCTAATGACTGGGCCATGATGATGCCTGCTAGGCTGTATGCTTTTAGGGAGAACATACACAACATCAGTAATGTCAAGAAAATAACACATTATCTGTTGGAGTCTTTTAGCCCCCAATAAACAAAGTTGTTTTTTTTTTATCTTTACAGATTTTCTATCACATCATATGCGCATACATCACATATATCTAAGTATGATATTCTCTATTTTTGGAGACATACAAATCTATGATACACATTTGGGACCTGATTCTGATATAATAAACTCAGAAGCGTTTTGATTGCAATTTTTGCACACGTGGGGCACACCTTCACTCTGATATATAAGTGTAATGCGTGGCAAGACTGGATTAAGTTCTACATAGACCTGGGGCTGAAAATGATGAACGGCTCACTGGAGTCGTCAGTGATGCTTGTGTGTAACCACTGTATTGTGTGATGGTCAGTTATATGTTATATGTGGGATGATTCCTCACACTGTGTCCTCCTTTATCACANTATGGCCGTCTTCATCACATTGATANCATTAGCTGCAGAGCTATGGGCCTTTTTGACAATGAAGGCCCGGGCATGCAGTCTCACTAGCCCCCATTGTTTATCTGGCTCAGGGTAGCGCATTTAGGTGAATTTTGGTACAGAAAAACTGCGCACCTGAGGAACAATCTTACTATATGAGATCAGGCCTCATATATGATGTTAATTGTAACACAAACACTTGTACAATACAATCTAAACAAACTACTAATGATGTCATTACATACAATCAGTGAGGTTGACTCCAGTAATGACTATTGGTATACTATCTGGTCATTATTTCAGCGATCATTTGGGTAATATTAATTGATGTGCATTAGTGAGCACCTAAAATCTGTGTGAAAGCTCTTAGCCTGGGAGTATGTGAGTATGACCATATGATCAGGGGAATCCTTATTGACTTAGAGTACCATTGCAATTTTAAGTATAGGGTTAATGAACTCATTATTACCGACTTCCGTAACCTGTATAAAAGCACTCAGCCTGTGACCTTTGACTTTTATACAGTCATGAAACTAATTGGTGGCTTCTTATATGGAGTTTACAAGAGAGCGATAATCCCATATGTACTTTGTCTGAAATGATTTCAGCAAATGCACATGAGTCCTGGTGTTGGTAGCAATAAATGAGCAAGTAAAATCTCCATTAATGATATTATTATTAATGATGATATAAGGGGCACTGAACACACAAATTGCCTCGCATAAAAGAGCCGCTTATATCATTTACTATGCAAGTAAAATGTTTCATGATCAGACATGTTTTAAGATTTACCCACAGGGGAGGGATTTCCTAGTGCACACTTCCTGCAGGCTTACCGTCACTGCGGGAGTGCAGGAGTTTAACATATATTTCAACATATTCCAAGATGCCTCTAATACAGAATCAATTTAGAATTTTAGGATTAGATGGGCTTTATTTCAATAAAGAATTACAATAAATGTAAAATATTTGTAAAGTATAAGCAGCATGCATCCTCTTACAGTTATTCATTTTATTACAGGTACATTTGGAACCATATAAACTATGTATGCATGAGTGTAAGCCTCAAAGTACAGCAGCAACACTGTATATTCAATATATCCAATAATAAAAAATACAATAAAACACCTTATCATTAACATCATACCTCCCGATTCCAGCAGGACAGCCCCGATTATGAGTGACTGTCCCGATTAGTGTTTTTTTTTTCTCATTTTTCCCGAAAATGGTTCAAAGGGGCAGGGCTTGGATGGAGCGGGTGGGGTTTGGGTGGAGCCGAGGTTGTACTTGGGTGGGGCTGGGAGCTGGACTTATTGGTCCCATTATCGTGGACATCAAGGTTGGGAGGTATGATTAACATGTACGTAATCTCTTATTTATTATAATTTCATTATGGACCAGATCCAAATTAAAGGTAAGAGTTTAAAGTTACACCTGGGCAAAACCATGAATGAATGTCAGTGTTTGCATGCAGGGAAAATACTTTATTTTTGCATGCTGCACACAGATACTGACCAGTGTTACTGTTACACTGTTATTAGACTAGGCTAGGAAACATCATCTCACAACTCTAATATTGTCCCCTACAATTCAAATGGTTTCACCTAGGTGTAAATTACTTCCAAGTCTGGATCTGTTCCTATGTAACAATGATCGTAAAATTCATCCTCTAATCATAGTAAGAGAAGAGGGGGCAGAAAGTTAGTGATATAAAAGCTACTGAATATTCATCTCATGCAAATTGTGGTTAAATGCTAGCATCAAAATCATTCTTCTAGAAGTGAATACTAATTGTCATTGTGTTTATTTGTTATAGTGTTTGCCTTAATTAGCTTCTTAGATGAACTATCAAATCATTTTTAAAGCAGTATTAATATTTAAATGGTTTCATAAATACACATGACATAATGGAATTGTAATTGCATTTTGATCTATTTACCATTGTCTAGCCTGTAATGTATATAATGGATACTTATAGTGTTCTTACCTCCCGATCAAGTCCAGCTGCCAAAGTGATAATATCACCAGTCTCGTTGTTTATCGTAAACATATTGGAGGAAGGGCTGTCCGGGGTCTGGGACAGGATTTTATATCTCAGCATGCCATTTGGTTGTTTAGCGTCATCACCATCAATGGCCGTAAGAGTCATTACATAGGATCCTGCAGGAAAACAATCACAAGGAGAAACAGTGTAACCAACTTCAGTAACATAAAGGTCAAGTAGGTTTAAAAGGTAACAGAAAGAACATTTGGTCATTTTGTAATAACAAAAATAATTTTGAGTGTCTTCTAAATAAAATGCCATAACTTGTATGTACAGCTAGACATAGAGGGGCTCATCCAAAGGCACATGTACATAATACTAGGGTCAGATACAAATTGTGGGGTATCAGCTTAGACATGCCCTGTGTCTGCCGCAAATACTTTGTTGTAAACTATTGGGTGCACTCGCTACAGCAAGCTGTGTATTCGCCTCCTTTTATACGGGGTTAAAGTATTTTGCGTCATAAGAAACGTGACTCAAGAAATGCACATTGGACATATTACATAACTGAGATTTCAAATCAAATGACAGAATAAAAGAGAAGTGATCTATGAAATGCTGTACCTGGCTTTGATCCTTCAGAAATGCTCCCATTCCAAATCTGGTGCAAGAATTCCGGTCTGTTGTCATTCATATCTATTACATTGATCACTATGTCTATGGGATTTTCCACCTGGTTTCCATTTACATCCACTGCGTGTGCCCTCAGCTGCAAATACAGTTTTATATGGTAGTAGAAATATGAGACAGAAAATGACAGTGTGTCTATGGCTTAGTCCCAGTGATATACTTTCCCCAGATGAGTTATTTAGAAATATCAGTGAATAGGCTGTCAATTCAGGCACCGTAACTGCAGGACTGGATAATAGATGCTCTGAACACATCTTCCCTTTTATGCTGGATTCTTTTCCTCTGCCTTTTGTGTATCTGTGTCATCGTAATGTTTGTGGATTTTAGGATAAAGTACACTGTGTGCTTTGTAATAAATTGTAAGTGATGGTACAAAACCTTGTACCTAGTGGTTAAGACTTCATGAAGTCAACTGCAATCCATATGATTGCTAATCATGAGTGAGATACAGGGACTGCTGCTAAATCTGCATTTACCAGACCAGAGCTATAATCGAGTGAATTAGCTGGTGGATCATTTAGCAGAGAACAGGGTGAAAGTGAATTTCATTTTTGTACAAAGGAAAAAAAACNGATTTTACATGTAGCTCAGAAATATTGAACATCTTCAGTTTAAACTGCAATTTAGAGTTAAGCTAAGACCTGGCTCTTCCTAAATCTAATTTGAAACTCAGTATGTGTGAAAACACTTTTATATATTATAATAGCCTGTTATAAATTCACTTTTTAACACAGACAAACATATGGTTGGCTTCAAATTGCCTAAACACTAGCCAGAGCTGTAATTTGTACCTACATACTCACGTGCCAGTCTGGAGACTTCTCTATATGTACTCTGCNAAGATACTAATAGAGGAGCTGGTTCCGGCCACCAGTATCAAAATCAGCATCGGCGCTGTGGAGTCTCCCTCTTCACAGTTCACTACAGAGAATTCATTGGAGAAGTCCCAGCGCTGCCACAGATTCTTATTATAAAGTTTCTGGCCNGCACCAGCTCCTCTATTATACCATGTTCAGATTGCCTGCGGCTTTAAAAAGACTGTTCAGACTTGCANGAAACGCCGGCTCTACAGTGAAGCTGACGCTCCCATAATGAGGTGAGGTCACCTAAAAAGCCGCTGATCGTAGCGATGACATGTCTTTTTAGGCCAATCACCTCCTGTTATACGCGTTCACATTGCGGCAAGGCCGCAGAGGAGCCGGAGAGAACCCTCCTTTTTTGCCNGCTCTGAACGCCGGCATTCAGTGGCCGGCAGTGGCCTTCAGAGGACGGCTTTTTCACTGAGGCCAGCATNTTTTTAAGGTAATCTGAACGGGGTGTAAGTCTCTTCACAGAGTACATATAGAAACGTTTCCAGACAGATGCTATTTCGCTATAGCTGATAAAAAAGGTAAGGTGTGTGTGTAAGATTGTGGATATCTAGTTCAAAATTCTGATATAGGGCCCGCAAATGTCTAATGGTGGCCCTGNTAACAGGTCGTTGTGATAGCATGTACAGTAGAAGGGAAAATAAATGTTGTACATAAGATTTATGCATAAAACCAAAAATAATTTCTTACATGAAAAACTGCAATCTGCTCCCGATCCAAAGG
Organism: Platyplectrum ornatum; assembly: GCA_016617825.1. Lineage (NCBI taxonomy): Eukaryota > Metazoa > Chordata > Amphibia > Anura > Limnodynastidae > Platyplectrum > Platyplectrum ornatum. The sequence goes on along the minus strand of JABWIB010002593.1, from coordinate 16,557 downwards.
TCTCGTTACAGAGAGCTGTCCAGAGATGGGACTAATTATAAATACACCAATCGGAGGTTGGTCAGCCCCTGGACCTGTCATGCTGTATCGTAGAGACAGACTTTTATCACGATCCGACCTAATCTGTAGATCAAAAGAGAACAGAATCAAACCATGAGAGTGCGAAAGGCAATAACTGGATGTACGCAATAAATGTAGACTAAGGTGAAGCACAGAAGTGAGTCTGTACAATAAATATATAGAAATATTTGCCTTTGGATGTCCTTTATGGTAATTTAAACACCAAAGGAATAGAAAATAAGAAGAATTAAACACCGCAGGTACAGAGAACTCCTACAGCAAAAGGATCAGNGTAATAACACACATGCTTACATGCTACTTACCCGACATAAGCTTACAATCACAGCTTTACATCTGGATTGAGCTGTGTGTTAATCACTGTGTGATTCAATGTCACAAAGCAAGCGCAATATTGCAGACTGGGGTAATAAGACTTCAAGATTNATATTCCAGAGCCTCTCTGGGCCAAAACCTCAGCACATATAAGTCCAGTCTAATCAAAGACAACATGGGAGGTTCAGCAAATGTCACCCAGCACCTGGTTTAGTTCACTGCAATATTTATTTCAATCTGGAGACACTTTTGTCAAATACATTAAAATGGAACCTCGATCGTCTGAGGTTATTGACTGCATGACATATNTTATCATATGTAAACCCTTTTCTAGCAAATATATTTGAAGAAAGCATTGCATTTCACAACCTTTCACTTGTGGTTACAACAGACCTATATTTAAGTGACCTTAGATTTTCTACGTCTTCAGAGGACATTAGGACAGTGGTGGCCAAACCTGTCCTCGTGATTGGTCTCCTCACAAAATCACAGGTGACATAATTACTACATAATTTCATAATTATGTCGCTTTTATAGTTATGAACACACCTGTGCTCCAACAAGGACCATNGGTAGATCACAAGGACAGGTTTGGCCACCACTACCTTAGGACATCCTATTGCCCACATGATTGATGCACAGCGCATTAAACCACTATGGTTGCGGACCTAGTTTATAAAGCAGCTCTGCCTTTGCAGACTAATATTGGGGAAATGTGTTTGTTATTAGCTGAAAATATAATACCTTAATAATAAAATAGATTTATCATAACACTGGCTGTTACTACGGAAATGCAGAAAACAATGAGCACACTTGATACTCACTCGCACTAATTCCTGAGGGAACGATCTCGAGTTCTCCGGTACGTTGATGGGTGGAATAACCCAATCTCTCTTCTGTCTCTGCAGAGCACCATTGTGCTTACGTTGTGGAGGAAATTTTATTTCTCTGATCTCGAAAGGGCTCTAAAAAACAACAAATAAATATTGAAGATTGAATATTGAAGATTGAATCTAGAATTAGGGTTATTTCAAAAATGTAAACACCAATATACACTCGACATACATGGAAGGTGGTTACATCAAAACATAATATACAGGAGGATATTCTAAAATCGTTTNATGTAGAATCCTCAGCATTTAGCACACCTCCCACTGTTATGAAGACTGCTGAACATTTGTAGATAGCAGNATGGAGGCGCTTACAGGAAAGAGGCCAAAGTTTCACCTCCAAAGAGGGAGCGCCTGCTCAGATCAGGGTGTGGAGTATTAAAAGTAATGAAGTAGTGTACATAAACTGCGGGCCACACTTAGTATTCATAGAACATTGAACTTTTACAAGGAACTGGCTGTGCAATGAAAAAAGCTGTTCTAAGGCGGTTTGATAGTCCAAATAACACACATACATGCTTTGATCTTGACTGAGATGAAATGGGAAAAGTGTCAAAACATGAAGAAGCTAAAAAGGCAAACAGAAAGGCAAATATCAAAAACTACGGATGATNCTTGTAAATGAAACCTAAAGAGTTAAAGGCTTAATAAAACTGGAACTCTTTTTCAGAAAACAGATGGACCATGAAAGTAAGGAATGTTCTAGCGTCAGTGGACCATCATCAATATTCTGATTCTGCAGTCTGTGCGTACTCGCTCCATTTTCAAGGGAATAAATGATCTCTATTTCAGTCTCCATTATTGCTCAGCTCACAGTTAGATACATACAGTCCATGGAAATTGGGTGATCATAAAAATGTACAGGTGCACACTTACTAACAGCAGCCTAAAACTATATGATCTATACGTTAAAGGTTGCTCTATGTGTTCATGGGCATCGGAAGATCTGTGGGTGACCTAGTCAGACAATCACGCTGCCTCTGCATGAGGGTAGTGCAGGTAAGGGGTACCCATTATGAAGTGATGTGATAGCATGCAGTATAACTTCAGCTGTTACATTGTCATACCCTTCACAAACTTGACAAACATTGTTTTATCTCCACACATTATACTACGTTCACACTGCTGACCCAGCANTNACCTGGCTTTTTAAAGGTAGATAGGCNACTGCAACACCCGTACGCACCTAAAGCTAGTGACACAGGTGTTTATATTATTTTTATTCTCTGCCCATTTCTGATCTTTAACCCTTTTAGTTTAAATCCTGGGTAAAGAGACTTTGTAAAGAGATTTGTGATNGGCCTCATACACACTGACTTCAAAACCCCCGGGATTTCAGGAAAACTGGGAAATTGCATGAAATACCCAGGTTTTTCAAGGCAGTGTGAACGGGATATTACTTATATTTGATATGATTTATTGGTCAGGGTTGTGGCTTCGTGTGGCCTCTCTGCTTCACCCCCATGATGCCAGAGAGGAGGGAGAAACCAAAAGTTTGCAACTATATGTGGCCTTTTTTTAGGAAGATATATTTAAAAGAGTAGGTGATTAGACAGAGGTTTTCTTCTGGAAAGCATAAACACTGGTGATCTTAAACTTCTTATAATTTAATAACTGATAACTTGTCTCGCTGCATTTTATCATATGTATTGCTTCATTTTTGTTATACTACACAGGAAAAAAATAACCTAATAAAATCTAATGTTAGACTGATATNATGCAATAATATAAAAGCAATCTGAAAAACAGGTGCTTGATGCTTATAGACAAACATGTCTCCAGCTCATAAAAAATGAAGGAAAACAGATCCTGAGCTGTGATAGAGGTAAATGAGAAGGTTAGATTGATGTGAACAGACCACAGGAGCAGAATCAATACAGTGAATGTTCAGGGTATAGCTGGTGAGTAACTAGAAGAGGCTGGGAGGGTTTACATTGTGGACTGATATGGATGTGCATATCTATCTATCTATCTATCTATCTATCTATCTATCTATCTATCTATCTATCTATCTATCTATCGTATCTCATATCTATCCATCTCATATCTATCCATCTATCTATCTATCCATCCATCTCATATCTGTCCATCTCATATCTATCTATCTATCTATCTCATATCTATCTATCTATCTATCTCATATCTATTTATCTACGATACATCTAAAAATACGTCTTGGTTTCCCAGCTTAAAACAATGATTCATGAAGCTTGCCCTTAAGATCAGTGGCCATGGTTGGATTGGCTATGTGGCAGTCGTGGCACTAGACAAAGCAAGATTTTAGCATAGAATGGATCTGTGAATATGCAATATGATAAGTGAGATATGTGATGCCCTGTTCTATAGATATTGATCATCTAGTTTGCAGAAGCCATTTAGCAAGAGGGAGAGTGTTCTGTTGCTGTCATATAGCAAACCATTTATAGAGCTATGACAATACACTAATATAAATTTGTATGTAATTGCCACTTAGGGCTAGATTTACCAAATTGCAGGAAAATAAACAGTAGCGATGTTGCCAATAGGAAAATGAAAGAATCAGATTGGTTGCTATGGGCAACATCTCTCTTCCTTTCTCGAGTGTAGCAACTCTCGCCCCTAGTGTCTGTATAAGTGCTCTACATTGGAGAAGTGCATGACCTCTCTTCAGTTACACATTTTTAATTCTAATATCAGAGTTTTTCACCAGCTGCCCTTATAAAAGTTTAACTTTTATGAACACCCAGGCTGATACCTCATTCTCAGCCACATCAAAGGGCTTAACAATGATTTATTTATCATTTCGTACAGCTTTAATGTCTTTATGAACATCCCATATAATGACCCCTTATAGAACAGCTTGTCTGTATAAACACCATATAGCTGAGATACTTATGTGCAGAATCAGGTGGCGAGGTGCACTCACAGCACGAAACCCTCCACTACACCCAGATCCCCCCCTTCCCCCAGAAAGCTCCTAAGAATGTGATGCTGGACACAGGGCTGGTTCTCCTAAACCCCCGTCGGAATTATTCATGGTAAAAACACTAAGGCGTAAGCATTTGGAACAGAACCCCCACTGTGACAGTATGAGGCAGCTNTCTCTGAAGTTGAAATGCATCACTGCATCTTTACATAAGACTCCTATCTCAGCTTGTTGAATAAATGAGCAGTTTTGCAGGATTTATATTATCTTTCATTATCATATCTGCCACAATCCAGGCACATAGTTAAAGCCAGACTTGGGTTTGCTGAAATGTCATGCGACTTCCTTAGACACATTTTAATATGTACTGGTAAAGAATGTCTCAAATATTTATGACCTTATTTAATCCCATAGAATTAATTCTGTAATTATTTTAAACCTATGTCAGACAAGATGGATGTTCTGGGTGACCCACTTCACACGCTGACCATTAATCTTTTGTAGGTGTCACCACTCCTTTCTGTTTCTACTCAGGGATTCTGAATCATGCTATCCTTTTCTATTAAGGAACGTGCGTCTACTACACAAAAAATCCATTTCGAATGGAATGCGTGACATTAAGAGCCATGCCTGTAAATAACCAAGAAGAAGAAGGAGTTCCAATATCTTTATGAAAACGGCTTTACCGATCTTAATGAATTGATTTCAGCTTGTGGCGAATGTTTGAGTATTTATAAGACAGTATTACAATTTTTTTTACAGAATCTTGGACCAGATTCAGACTTTACGCCCGATTGACTTACAGCTTTCTTAAGAGTGGGTAAAACCATGTTGAATTGCAGGGGGGTAAAATGAATTTCAGTGTGTGCATGCAGGGAGAATACTTTATTGTTGGATGTTGCACACAGATACTGACCAGCGTTACTGTTACACTGTTATTACACTTGTGCTGGAAACATCCTCTCTCACCTGTAACACAGAGTGCAACTAATTACATTTACCTCATCTGGAAATCAATATGGTGTTTGCTCACTTTTGAGTAAGTTGTGAGTAAGTCAATAGTGCCTAAAGTCTAAATCTGGTTCATTGAGCCATTGTAACCTATAAGCCTGATCCAGAGTTTTGAAAGTAAAATATTGAATAGTCCTTTAACAGGCAAAAAAGTGGTCACAATAAAAGTTCCCTGGTACACATACTTGTGTATGTGGCCGGCATTCTTAGTAATGTCCATCGCAAAACGAACCGATTAAAAGCACGGGCTAGATAACCAGCGTAAATCTGCTCTTACTGGTAAGAGTTATCAGTTCAATGGTGCCAATAGGCATTATAAAGAATCTTTCTTTGCTTTTATTTATCAGCTTGGACTTCCATATATTCCCTCCGCTATATTTCTATTGACAGTCTCAATTATCAAGGGTGGCTATATAAGGACTATTATTTACAGACCATTNGCCTACAGAATATGAGGATAACACTTGAATCGACACCCACATTATATTCCCATCATCTATTTACACCAACGAGCGTCAGAGAAGAAGACAAGCTTTCCATCATTGTATATTTGCTGATTACTTATATAGGATTTCTATATTGGTTTTCCATGGTTTGTTTATTTGTAACTGTCTCTATCAGTCCGATTATGTTTATTTAGGTTTTACAATGTAGTAATTGTAGATATTGAAGTGTTCCACAGGTTTGTAACCTAGAAGCATGGATTACGGTATGTGAACCTGAAACCAGTTTATTTACATTTTTGGCTTTATCACAGATATCAAGATTTAACTTTTTTATTTAATATGATAAAAAAAAATCTTATTATTAACATATATTGTATAGCAGAAAACATTAACTACAGGGCAAACATTCCATAGGCTATGAGATTTANCAGTACTGCTGTACGGATGAGGAAGGTGGAGCACTCGCAAGGGGAGTGGAAAGCAAATCTTATTACTAAAACCCTGTTCACGGTGCTCAATTACCCTGGTAATTCATAAACTACACCGTTCACAATGAGCCAGGGTAGTTAGTAGTCATTTTAGCGCCGTTCACAATGAGCATACTACCTGGGTAGTTGACTGAATTACCCGGGTAATAAACTTCTTTGTGAACAANGTATCACACTTGCTCTATAATGACAAACTGTTCAAATACATCTTGCTGCAATGACTTGCTTGACCACCAGGTGGCTCTATGAAAAAATATAAATGAGATAAATTCAAGAAGAACGCGTATCAGCACACATATGTCTACAGACTTCAGGATATTGATGATCGAGGAAAATTAGGAAAATCAGACAATGCCATGAAGCTGCAGAAGATTCTGTATTGTATAGCTTTCTACAGCAACGTGAACACTCTAATAATAATAATATTATTAATAATAATTCTGCAGTACTGTTTACAGTGCACACTGGAAAGATTTTGGAGCAATCATACGATTATGTTGTGATTGGAATGACAATCGGCAGATATCCTTCCAGTGTGTACTCTTAATTTAATTTATAAACTCTCTGCTGTACAATCTGCTGTTGTCCTCACCATAATACGACGTATCATTAGATTCATAGACACAGATGGAGAAGGGGCCCGCGGTGTGGTACAATAAATCGCTCACACACATTTTACATATATTATTTACATCTGTTAACCATGCAAACAAATATTTAACAAGCAGTAAGCTTACACTGCAGTCTAACATTCATTCTGCTACCATCTCTGACACCGCCTATGTAATTAAACATGAAAAATAAAGTCAGTGTACTCGAATGCTCTCATGTATAGATTTTAAGTTGCAGGCACATTAAAATGAAATCAATAAACAGCTATTGTATTGATCTAAACACAAATGCTGCTTACAATTAAAATTCAGGCTCAGCAGCGTAGATTGTAATACATTTATGGTTTTTATTCTTCTGCCTGAAAAAGATGCTCTGTCATATGTGGAAATAATACGACAACAAGGATGAAAAGCGCTCTCTCTGGTGTAAACAGGCATGTTTATGGTAATAGTGGTTGTTTTTATAGCTAGGGCTTATAAAAAGGAGCAAATATACTACCACCCCAAAAGCTATTGAAGTGTACACGGCCATAATGCATGTTCTGGATCAGGATAGTGATAAAACAAAAGTCATTTATGGTTTTCTAGCTAATGTAACAGCTATAAAACTGCTAGANAGCTTCACTTCTCATTACAGTCTTAAGTGAGTTGTTCCAACTGTTGTCTGTAGATGACATTGCCATTGCTTCATCTAGCAATATGTAATATTTTGCTTTACTGATTGTAAATNGTGTTGTGAAACAATGACGCTGAGATTTTATATGGTGTGATTTCTTTCCTTCTATAATTAATATGGAATAATATCATTTAATATGTAACGTACAATATATAAAAAATATGTTATTATTGTAAATTGCAGGGGAGGTAAAATGAATGTTAATGTTTGCATGCAGGGAAAATGCTTTAGCTGGCCATACACTATAAGATAAGTTGGTCCAATCGAAAGATTTTTCAAGAGTGGGCAAAACCATGTTGAATTGCAGGGGGGGTAATTTGAATTAATTGCAATCAGTATTACAGGTGAGAGCACAAGTCTAATAACAGTGTAACAGTAACACTGGTCAGTATCTGTGTGCAAAATGCAAAAATAAAGTATTCTCCCTGCATGCAAACACTGACATTTATTTTACCTCCCCTGCAATTCAACATGGTTTTACCCACTCTTGAAAGATCTTTTGATTTGAACAATTTATCTTATAGTGTATGGCCAGCTTAAGAGTGCACCCAACCTTACTAATAATTGTAGAGATCATCAGCAATTTGAATTGTATTCATTCATGACTTATATTATATTTGTCTAAAAACGGCCAAAAACTCAGTAATGTAACCTCTANAATCTAGAAATATTGAAAGGCACACATTTCTCATTCTCTGTGCATGCGTGTGCTGCTTTGAAGATAGGAGTATAATAAAAAAAATGCAATGNATCCTATGAGGATTGCAAATTATTATTATTATCATTGTTTCAGGCTGGGATAATATTGTCTGCTTTTTGGTTACTGGCCAAAAATACTATGCTTTATTTACTACAGCATAGAGCGGAGCTGCACGTGCTCCCCCTGCTTTCCATATCGGTATTGGCAAGGGGAAACTAAACTCCCTATTTTGCTCCTGCTCTTACAATAACCCTGAATCAGCAGCAGAATGTTTACCAAGTTGTTTGAGGAAAGTTAAAAATAACCCAGAACATCTACATAAATCTGCAGTCCTCACCTTTATAAGGTCATTAAAATATATAATGTCCTTGCATAAAACATTTGGGAGCAAAATGCCGCGTTCCAGCGGCCATGCCACAGCGAGCTCAGTTCTCCCCATCGCTGCCTCGGTGCNGTAACACCGCTCGTAAATGGACTCCGGTTTAGAAAAGATTTATTGGGCACTTTTTATCTACATGGAGTCATATACAATAAAAATATACAGCATAAAGACTGTTTTATCATCTTGAATGCAGCAACTGCTATTATTCCTTACTGAGTAGAGCCTGTATGCCGGTATAACATAATGGGACAAAGCTCCTTCCAATACATATTTAATNAGTACAGGACATCTTATTAAGCCTACCTGTATTGGACCATTTGGAGTTGGGTGATGTTGTCTTAGGGTGATTTTCACCGTCGCGTGCCACAGTTGCTTGGTATCATCATCTTGGGCNTACACCAAAAGCTCCGTCTGCTCAGGCGAAATGTCAAAAGTTCTTGCGGCGAATATAACGCCCTCGTCATCGATCCGGAAATCTGTAGGGTTACTGGTTTCATACTGTATCCGCCTTTGTGTGCCGCAATCCGTAAACAACACTAAAGGGGGGAACGAAAGTCAGTCAGCACTGGAGGCGTTTAAAGGAAGCCGTAAAACAATCGCTTAATCAATGGCAAACGTAGTGAGGGAATACTCTGCAGGAACGCTGAATATACAATCCGTCCATGAGAAAGCAAAATGTAAAGAGATAATAATGCCGGCTGAAAGATGACATGTTTATCGACAGAATCATTGCTTGAGATGGAACATTTAGACCCACAAGTGAATTGGAGGATCGTTAACTGATGGTTTCTAAACTATTTTACAATGAAGAGATTTAGTTCCACGCAGCCAGCGCTTCTTCAGGTTACAGCACCAGACGCTGTCAGCTTTGAACCCTAGTACAATATTTCAAGGATAATAAACAAAANAAATGAATATGCATTGTAGACGTCATTATAAATGACTATGCACCACAATCCATCATAAATTACAACTGTCAGCAAAGGTTCAATANAGTTTACATATTTTATATTAAAACACCAATTCTGGTCAAAGGTTCTTACAATTGTAGAAATACAATGTTGTCCCATAGAAATGGAGCTGAAAACCATTAAGCTGGATCCACACATATGCTTTTGATACATTTGGAATGTCAATCTAAGCTATTTAGATGGACAGATATATTGGTGTTAGCAGTTAGAACACCTCGGCCTAAAGCAGGGAATTTGCTGGGGAATTGAAAAGTGGGGATGATGCCCATAGCAACCAATCAGATTCCCCGCTTAGTGAATTTAGGCCCTCTACTTAAGGATACCATACGTTTTCAGCCTGAAGAACACAAACATTCCTAGGAAAACAGACATCTGCATAGGTNTGTATTATGAGGGTATATTTGTGTTCCGAGGCACCCTGGGTGATGCTACGCTTCTGAGGATATGGAGTATGGACTCTGGAGGGACAGAAAACGGAGCCTAGAGAAACACTTGGGGGATTCAGGAAAGATGGAGAAGGGGCTCAATGGGGCCAATTCAATCCCGCNCGAAGNCGGGAAAAAACGCAAAGTGCGCTTTTTCTCNTCTATTACGGGACTGAAAGCTCGCGTCTTTTTCTACACGGCTCAATGAGCCGCGAATGAAAAAAGGCGAGATTTATTGCCTTGCGCAAATAGCGTAAGGCAGAAAAACTAGGNGCGAAGGGGATTGAATCGGNCCCTTAATGTGGCCAAATATCTCTGGTTCATGGTGTAGGGATCACAGGAGATCCCTCTTCCTCCAGCTTTTGGACAACACATGTACAGCATAGTGCTGATGCCTGTCAGACATTAAAGAATTGTGTTTCTGACTTGTTTATAATTGTATTCTTTATCACAACTTTTCCTTCTCTAGAAAATAAAATACACTCTAATGGTCACTTACGAGTTTTTAGAATGGGAATTATACGGAAATGCTGAAGCATGCAGAATTACACAATTTCAGTTGATCGATCGCAAGAAATAGACATTTTAATTGAATTAAGAGTCATTGTGTGGACAGAAAGCTAGATTCAGACGTAAAATGACTTGACTATATACTGTACTGTGGGAAGTTTATGAGCTGAGGGATACTTTCACAAATGGCCTACTTTAAAATATTGCCACTACTTATCATTTAATATTGGAAGCAGAGACTATTGTGCATTTCAAGTAACCACTTACAGAGACTCGCTCAGAAAAGGAACATTTCCCGCAGTAACAACAGTTCTACTCATACACAGAGTGACCGTCTCTATCAGCTCTCAGCTCGGAAGAAAGCAAAGAATGTACAATGCATTCTCATAAGAGACATTACAATGAAGGACACAGTTAAAAGTGTCCTAGTGCAGCTACTGACTTCCATTCCCTTAACAATGTGACCCTACATGCTGACCCCATTTGTCAAGGGCATGTTTTGAAATTCAGCAGCTGGGTAAGGAAACATATGGAATCCCAGGAATTAACCTTTAATGTCTGAAGCCAGAAGGGATGTGCAATGCTTTTTCTGACACCACTTAATACAGAAGATGAACTGATGGAACTAATAAACTATCCACACTGTAGTTCTAAAACACATATTACTGCATATAAAATAGGAAATATATATATATATCTTATCTGTTCTCAAGCAAGGCTATGTGGTTGTATGGCGGGAAATAACAGGGGGCGGCATAGAATGCATTTTATTGTACTGTTGTTTAATGGGTCACCATTAAATAATTCACCATGGTGCTGTAAATTGAATTATATGTGCATTATATGGACAAAGAACATACAGTTTAGAAACAGATTGCAGATGGCTCAAGGCTATGAGAAATAACTATCAAGGGAGGTTATTGTGCTCTGGTAAAGGCAGGTGGACATTTATCCATGTG
>JABWIB010002592.1:44729-58653 GCA_016617825.1 Platyplectrum ornatum | reverse complement strand
TAACAAGGTTTCCATTAATTTCCCTATTACTGATGTTAGACTATCTGGTCAGTAGTTGGCTGCCTCTTCCCTACTTCCACTTTTATGCAGAGGGACTACATTTGCCAATTTCCAGTCTTCTGGAATCTCTGCTGTTGCTAACGACTGGTTAAATAATTTAGTTAATGGTTGTGCCAGCACCCCTCTAAGTTCTTTTAGTATTCTAGGATGTATCCCATCCAGCCCCATTGATTTCCTCTAGGAAACCCTGGGCATCCTCCCATTTAGTAAAGTCCTTAAAGCCAGTTCCCTCAAAGTTACGGAGATGAGCCGGGAACAAAAGTGCAAATTTCCTTCGCCAGCTTTGTATAAATAGGTGCAAAATCACGTGTAGCCTTGGCCACCTCCGCTGAATAATCTTGGAAGAGAAGAAGCCGATGGCCTTCCCAGTAAACTTGCGGTGCCGATTTATAAGAAGTCCTTACTGCCATTTTACGCTCAAAATTGAGGCAGCGAAAAATCACGGCCCGTGGCTTTTCTTTCTGGTTGTTGTGCAGAGGACCTATACGGTGTGCACGTTCCACAATAAGGTGATCTCCCAGGAGGCGAGCTTTTACCAGTTTGGGTAGGTCTACTGAAAGGAAGTGCTCTAAGTCAGCTCCTCTCAAGGCTTCAGGGAGGCCAAGTAAACGGAGATTATTTCTTCTAGATCTATTTTCAAGGTCATCAACCCGGTTCCATAATTAATGCACTTGTTTTTGAGTAGACGCTGATGAGATTTTAAGAGTTGCAACATCCTGAAAAGTCTCTCCCATACGTTGTTCCACCTCCAGCGTTTGCTTGGAAATCTAAGACAACTGGCCCTGCATTTCCGCAATAGATGCTTGAAGAGAAGCAGCTTGAGCTTGAAATAAAGGTTCTATGATAGCTTGTATGGCTCGGACTACATCGTCATAAGATACAATATGGCATTGCAGCGGCTGGCTGGGTCACGGGCTTTGGGTCGGGGCCCTTCTCCGGGGAGGTGCACCCTTCTTTTTTCCTGGTTAGGCTTTGCCCGCTGCTGCTTAGCATAAGCAAACTTATCCATTTGACAATGGCAGGGGCAGAGCAGATATATTTCAGATTAGCAGAACAGAGTAGAGGTGCTCTCAGGCATGCAAGATAAATGCAGGAAGGATCCGGTTCCCGGGGGTCATATATTTAAGCGCAGTCTGTAATGGTGGACAGAGTGGACACTACAGGGCCATCTTATTAGGCTGCTACTAACATGGTGTTGGAGGAATTGGGAAGGAAAGGAGCAGCCAGCCCTACTGTGGCTGAGTGTTCAGAGCCAGCTGGTTGCAGGTATGGTATGGCAGGCTCTGCAGACGTGTCTCCCTTCAGCCACACACACACTGTCCAGGATCTGTGAAGAAGCTGCAGTCTGAGGGGTAGGGGAAAATCCTTCCAGCAGCGTTTTTGAAGCCTTTAGGGGTCAGCTGTGTCTGCAGCCACGAGGAGAGGAGCAGGAAGGTGGAGGGGGCGCTGCGGGAGCCTCACAGCTGGCCAGTAACTCGGCTGGTACACACGCATCCGCTCAGGCCGCCATCTTGGATCCTCCTCGTCTAATCCCCTCTTAAATACATCTATGGAGCCTACCATCACAACCATCTCTGGCAATAAATTCTACATCCATTTATATCATTTTAAATTCAACACTAGTTTTTCATTTTCTTTTTTTGCAAATTTTATCTCTTTTTTGCATGTTTTTTTTTACATTCTTTGTAAATCTGGAATGATTACGCACATTTCTTCCCTTACTTGTATGGTTTCCCCAGATCACCAATGTTTATATATGGCGTATGGTGTTTAAAATGTTGGCCTGCAATGAACTGCATAGAATTTTTGATGAAATAAAGTATATTTTTCACAATGGAACACTGTACATGTTTGTGAAGAGTGCCCTTCTTGTAATATCTAAATTGGACCTATTGAGCACCTTAAACAAGAATATTTATTGATGGGAGTGGCAGAAATATAGTGTGGAGATATACAGTATATATGTTACAGTTAATGTGCACATTACCTAGTTAATGTGCACATTAACTGATTTGGTCAGGTAATCTGCATAATGAAGTCTTTTCTGCACATTGCTGCAGTTAATGTGCACATTACCTAGGTAAAGTGAGGAAAATTTCGCCAACTTCCTTGCATGTGTGAGCCCATCCGCCTTCCTCGTTTGTTCACGTTGCTTGTCCTCGCACAATGTATCCTCCTCCCGCCGCAGCTGTATAAGTGAAGCGGAGTTGACGCGCTTCACACAGTATCCTCCTTAATTAACTTATACCTGTTTTACACCAAAAACCCAGGTTCAGACCTGGGTTTTTACCCTGCATTTTTCCCAGGTCAAAAAAAAAAAAACACTTTTCCACTGCAGTTTTTCCAGGGTTGACACCATTTCCACTGAATGGAGTATTGTAACCTACTAGGTTTTTTTTTTATCTTGGGACCCATTTCCACCAAAACCTGGGTCTTTGTGCATAAACCCGGGTTTATTTGTCAGTGGAAAAGGGGTAGAACAGTATCCTGCTCCTGTATAAGTGAAATGAAGCGCAGTAAACGTACAGTATCCTGCTCCTGTATAAGTGAAGTGAAGCGCGGGTTAATGTGGTTGGTTGCAAACAGTATTCGAGTTGAGAAATGATGTTTCGTAGCTCAAGTCTAAAAATATCTGGTCAGTATCTGACAAGTCTCAAAAGCAATGTATTTTCACTGCATGCAAACACTAACATTCATTTTTACATTCCCTGCAAGATAGTATGTAAGTCTAAATCTATAGCAAAAACAATTGTCATAAAATGCTAAATACTAGGCAAAATGTCAGACTAATTCCACATAAAATGTACAATGGGACAATGTTACGAGATTTGTAGACTTCTGTCTAAAATGGCACAAGATTGGTAAGGGCACACAAAAACACAGGCATGTAATGACAGTCAGTTGGATGCTAGCAAACCATTTGGGTGAAAGAGTACATATGTGGTGGCCTAGTAGGCCAAAAATGAGGGTAAAGTTGACATCCATTAATTATTTTACTCTTTCCAAGCTTAACATGAAGGGCTCCTATTAATATGTGAGATGTAAGGCCTGTTAGTATATGCACAAAACTGAGGTTATCAAAGACAGACATGAGAAACAAGATTATATAATTTGTAACTCCTCTAATGACATCTTTTTCCTTGTTCCAAAATACAATAAAAAATGCAGAGAGGTATCACTTTTATGAAGACACTAAGTAGTGTTGCAAGATTTCACTAAGCGAATACCAAGCATCTGAGAGCTATGGGCTTGAAAAGAGTGCATTTAGGCATATGCCTAATATGACTATATGAACATATTACTAAAGAAAACAAATAGATATTTTGCATGGATAGTTTGGCACCCTTCTTTCCTCCTTTTTAAAAGTATATTATAAATACAAAAAAATTTGGATTGTGCGTACTGAGATTTAACATATGATTGGGTGATTATATGAATTTTATTTTTCTCCATCACTATGTTTACATTGGGATATCACATTTTAATAGTAAAAAAGTGTAAATGTATACACTTTATTTTATCACACCTAATTTTTTACATGTAAAAACCTTGATATAAACAAATCACATTTGTTTTTAATAATTGTTTATTGTTCTACCACATGTATTATTTTATATAACCTAATTCACATTTATTCACAATATCTACATTATTTATTGTGCGGATAACGGGTTAAGTTGGACCAAGCTACGCACTACCATGGCAGCACAGACCAATGGGATTCAAGGTTCTCCTGATTGGATCCCACAAGAAAAGAAAAAAGCCACCAGCAGGGTATATAAGATCCCCTTCCCCTGCTCGCTGTTTCTTGAAACTTCCAAAGCTCAAAAACAAGACAACAAGTTTAGGGACAAACAACATAAGAGGAGGGATTCCTGTGCTGCCATGAGGAGTCAGGAAAATCATCTTAACAGGTAATAACCTGCAGTTTTCCTATCCTCCCATGGCAGCACAGACCAATGGGACTTGCCCAAGCAGTTACGTCACTGGGTAAACAGCAGCACTAAAAACAAGCCTGCCAAATCTGGCTTCAGCTGAGGCTTGAACGTCTACTCTATAGTGCCTAGCGAAAGTGTGTAAGGATGACCACCCTGCGGCTTTGCATAAATCATGGATGGAAGCAGACTGACGCTCCGCCCAAGATGTAGAGATGGAGATGGATCTGGTTGAGTGAGCCCTAAGACCTTCAGGGGTAGCGATTCCATAAGAACTGATGATACAGGACTTAATCCATCTTGCTATGGAGGACTTGGCGGCTGCATAGCCCTTTTTTTACCCGTAAATAAGACAAATAGTTGTTTGTCCTTCCTAAAAGGTAGAGTTTTATGTAAGTAGATCTTAATGGCTCTCACTAAATACAGGCAGTGGAAGAAGGATGTAAGGGCTATTTCCTGGTTCACATAGAACTCTGAAACCACCTCGGGCAGGAAGGACGGATTAGTCCGCAGGACTACCTTGTCTGGAAATATAATAAGATAGGGTTCTTCACTCCAAAATTTATCTTGCGCCAGGCATATGTCCATGACTGCAGAGAGTGCTGAAATTTAGACTTTTAATGAGTTGACCGCTAGGCCAAGGTCCAATCCTGCCTTTAGAAACTGCAACACTCAAGGTGTTGAGCATACTTCCTCCAGATACCGTGATAAACTATAGGTAGTTCTCTTCCTGGCTTGTAACAGAGTATTTATTAAACGGTTAGAGAACCCCTGACCTCGGAGGTGTTGAGTCTCAAGAACCATGCAGTCAGGTTCAAGCTCTGAGGGTTCGGGTGACACATACCCCGTTGATGTACCAGGTCTGGTACTAACGGGAGCCTGAATGGTTCTTTTCTGGAAAGCAATAGAGCCTTGCTGAACCAAGCCCGCCTTGGCCAAAAAGAAAGAATGGCTATGATGGTCAGTAACCGGGGTATGAGGGGGAATGGAGGAAATATATATGTAAGATCGAAGGTCCATGGAATCGACAACGCATCTGTGTGAAGAGCTCTGGGATCCCTGTATTGTGAGCAGAACAGAGCGACTCTCCTGTTGTACGTTGCCATCAGATCTATTTGTGGCAGTCTCCATTTCTCTGTGATCATGCGGAACACACCTTCTTCTAACTCCCATTCTCCTGGATATAGAGTGTGACGGCTGAGGAAATCTGATATTCAGGTCTCCTGCGATAAAGACAGCGGACAGAGTGTTCACCCAATCCTCTGCCCATGTTAATAGGCAGAGGTGGGATACCACCGCCAGCATGACTCGGCTTTGGGTACCCCCTTGCCTGTTTATATAAGCGACAACCGTGGTATTGTCTGATTGGATTATCACGTCCTTGTTCAGCAGATGGTTCTGAAACTTTCTGCGCGCATCTCTCTGAGATTGGAGTGTAGAACAGCTTCCTGGGGATTCCCTGGATCAGGTTCTGACCACATAAGACGCTGGCGTCCGTGGTTATCACTATCATATGACCCGGTAGAAAAGACTTCCCTGCCAGAAGTCTTGGCTTGTGCATCCACCACCTGATGTCCTCTTTCATTTCAAGTATGCGCTGTGACAGGTTGCGACCATCCTTGTCCCATTGTCTGAGAAATCCTGTCTTTAACTTGTGCATATGGAATTTCGCCCATGGTATAGTGTCCAAGGCTGAGGCCATGCGACCTAGTACTCTCATGACGTCCCCTGACGTTGTCCACCTCTTGCGCATAAGAGCCTGAAGATCTTGGAATAAGGCTAGGATTCACGCCTGAGACAAAGTGACAGTCATGTCAATATTATCAATAATGACCCCAAGATAATGGATATATGTTACTGGCGAAAGATTACTGATTTCCCAGATGATCAGCCAACCATGACATTGGAGCACTGTAATTACCTTGGCCGAGTGGTCTCTTGCTTGCTCTTCGGATGTTGCTGCAATAAGCAAATTGTCGAGGTAGGGCCAGATGTTGATCCCCTGCAGCCTGATGTTCGCTATAATGACAATAAGCACTTTAGAAAAGACTCTTGGGGAGGAAGAAAGTCCAAACGGCAGAGAAGTAAACTGAAGGTGTTTACCTAAAGCAAAGAACCTTAGGTACTTTTGGTGGGTTAGGCAAATAGAAATGTGCAGGTAAGCATCTTTTAAATCAATAGAAGACAGGAACATACCTGGTTGAATGTCCGTAAGGATAGTTCTGATAAATTCCATCTTGAAAGTTCTGGAGATGATATAATTGTTCAGACGTCTTAGGTCTAGAATAGTACGAAAACCTCCTGTCGTTTTGGGAACCACAAACAAACGAGATTATAGTCCGTGGAATCATTCCCGGTGTGGAACTGGAGTGACCACCTGTTGCTGAATTAATGTCTGAATGCTTGTAGCCAAGGCTTGATATTCCCGAGGGTCTGATGGGTTGGAGACGGATTGAAGAATTGTGTGAATTCCAGTTTGTACCCCCGACTGATGGTATTCAGAACCCACTTGCCTGAGGTGGTATGCTTCCATGCCCTTGCGAAATTGGAGAGCCGACCACCTACGGTCTCCAAGGGCAACACTGCTCGGATGTCATAAGTTGTCTCTGCGAAAGAGGAATCTTCCTCCTGCGCTGGCTCCTCTTTGTGCATGAAACCCATAGCATGAGGTTTGAGTCTGGCCTCGGCGATAACTGTGACTGGGTCTGTACATTCTCGCCTCTTTAAAGTCTGAAGACGGAGGTCTGATATAGCGAACCGTCGGTGTCTTCTTTGTTGGCTTATCCTGAGGTAGCCACATCGACTTGCCCCCGAAGCTCTAGAGATGATATCGTCCAATTTGTCATCGAAAAGGAATTTGCCCTGAAACAGTAAAGACATGAGCTTTGCCTTGGAGTCGAGAGAGGCCTCACAAAGAAATTCCACTGCTGTTTGGATATTCTGGATGGTCTTAAGAAGATTACTCCTGCTGATACCTTCCAGGATGTCTAACTCTAAAGATTAGACCCAACCTCTGAGGACTCTGGATGTGGTAGCAATAGATGCTGCTAGTTTTAAGGCAGCACCCAGGGTCAGGTACTGTTTTTTTTAAACCATCCTTTATTTTTTAAACCATTGCATCTCTGAACACGTTGACGTCTTCCATAGGTAGTTTTTCAAGCCATATGTGCCACCGCTGAATCAATTTTAGGTGAGTCTTCCCAAGTTCTCACCAGGGGGGGAATTCACTAACTGACGATTTCCAGAAATCGTCAATGGCTGACGATTTTGCTGACAAATTCCACAAATGTGTATTCACTAAGTGACGAATGTGTTTTTTTTCGTCATTTTGTTTGACGTTTACAGATCGTCAATGGGATATCGCTGTGACGATTTTTGCAATACAATGGATACAAAGATGGAATTCACTAACTGACGAATATTGTATTCACCCACACATCGTCATGACGATTTGTAAAAATCGTCAAAAGGCCAATAGTCAACAGAGAGTGGAGATTGCCATAGGAGCGCTATAAAGGCACTCATACAGCACTGAAAGCTTGTTTGACCATTCATAAAAATGGAAGCTGCAACACTCACTAATAAATATACCACTCTCAATTCCAACAACAAACCACTCTCCCGACCTCACCAAGCTCCAAACAGCTCTGATGAAATTGCCCAGGCACAATTTTATATAGTCATTGACACATAAATATTAACATATTAAACATTGACACACTTGATTAACAATAATTACCAGTAACAAGGCTTCTAATTCGGCATTGTGATTTCTTTATGTGAATTCGACATGACGATTTTAATGAAAATCGTCAGTGTATACGTCAGTTTAGTGCAATATCGCCTGCCGAATACCAGTTTTCAATGTTCAATTTCATAGTCAATGGATATCGTTAGCATTCGTCAGACAGGTCTGGATTAATACGCTTCCTGGGAAACTGCAGATTCCTCCTCAGAATGTATGGACTTATCAGATGCCATAGCCACCTCTTTAATATCCGAGTCCCCAGAACTGTCATTGGTTATTGAGTGAGGAAATTTACTAGCCTTATTTAAATTTGATATTTTCAACATATTAATGAATTCAGTAAGCTGAGGAGAAGGCACCTGGTGCTGAGATATTTTACAATTACCACACACAGATCCCTGAGATATTTTACAATTACCACACACAGATCCCACATTATCTTCCAGTTGTTTATTACAAAGGAGCACACACCGGTTTTTCAATTTTATGTTTGCTGAACTCTCAGCCTATAATACAGAAAGAACCCCTTGACAAATCACATACACACAAATAAATAAATAATACCAGAATTCTTAGGGGCTGATTTGTGCGGCATTTTCCCCCTTACGCAAATAGCGTATGGGAGAAAACTTGCGCTTTTTTGCATGCGGCTCATTGAGTACTCAGTCCCGTAATAGATGGGAAAAAGCGCATCTCGCGTTTTTTCCTGTCTTTGCATAGGATTGAATCAGCCCCTAAGTCTCTTTTCTTCCATACTCATACAGATCACTGAGTTGTAGCATGAAGCAGAGGTGATGACACACTTGCTGACTGAAATACTAACTTTAAAGGCAGGGGGTGTGTTAGGCGCCCTGATCACATATTACCTGCTTTGCACACTGGATTAACTCAGGCACGTCCGCAGGAATACACACCTGCATGATTGACACAACTGCACCGATTTACATTTAGACCACTTAACATATAACATTAAGAGAAACAAATGTGGTAAATAGCATCACATTAGTTTCAATTTTTTAATTGTGTTTAGTGATGAACATAGTTTGCTTAGTCCTCCTCCGGCATATTCATATCCTGAGACACTTTTAAACAACGCACTCCTAGTATAAATTACCAATCCAGTAATAAAATAGTAAACTTTTAATTAGAACACATGATTGCATAACAGTAGTATAGATGCGTCTCATTGGCGAAATAAAACAGAAACAGCACAAGGTGTTGGTCTCCCCTAATCTACAGGAAGTAAATTCTTATCCCTAGCACTATTACACTTATGGCCAATCTACACCCTGTTGGGCAAGAAAATGTCCCTTCCTACACTAGGGATAATATTACACACTAAGGGTAGTGAGACCAAACACCTCCTAATCGACAATTACTAAGTATATACAGCAAGTCACAAAGATGAAAAACATATAATATAGACATTAGCAAGAGATTATACAAAATAGAAACACTAAGCAAAACTTAAACAGGAAATTTCAAAAGGGTTGATTAGTCCACTGCACATCAGCTGCTAGAATCTATGCTCCCTGGGTTACTACCAACAACCCCCAATATCAAATAAACATTTCCAAAAATTGGAAGCAAAATGACTCCAGCGCTTCTATGTACACATACAGGGCTAATAAATGCACAGTCCAAGATTTGGATATATACTGTCCAAGAAAGTAAAAATATTTACACCTTTTTTAATTGTCTTTGGTATAGAGTTCTCTGGATAATAATCTCCCGGTTTGTGGTTTTGACCCCCAACTTTTGCTCGTAGGGACATTTTCTCTTATAGATGGTATTTCAGAAAAAAAACAACATAGTGCAGATTGTATTTTATAATATGCAAATTGTGAACTGTTCTACTCACATATAATTCCTCTTGGTTCGTTTGCTCCAAGTAGGTACTTTCTCCAGTATAAAGGCTTCTCCTCTTCGGTGATCTGCTGAATCCAATGGGCCTCGGAAAAAGGGAAATAATGTGCAGACGCACACTCCGCCTTTAACCCCAATGTTACATATAATCTTACTTCATACTCCTCTTGGTTCTCAGGCCTGTCAAGCGTATCTCCTCACCAGACGCTGCTGAGATACACTTGACAAGCCTGAGAACCAAGAGGAGTATCAAGTAAGATAATACTTGATAATACCATCTCGAAGAGAAGAAGTCCCTACGAGCAAGTGCCAGGAGTTAAAACCACAAACCAGATTATTATCCAGAGGACAATATACCAAAGTAAATTAAGAAAAGGGTAAATAGTTAGGGCTCCATTTATTAAGCCCCGATATTATTATTTTCGGACTTTATCATATGAAATCGATGTGTGTTGTATTTATAAACCCTCTGAGCGGTAATTAACATACCGCTCCAAGGGAAAAATGATCACCGTCTGCAGACAGCGATAACTGCAGTGTCCCTGCAGTCTCCCCATAGACCTCCCTTTTCCTCCCTGTAATAGAGGGAGGAAAAGGGAGAGACAAATGGGAAGACTGCAGGGACACTGCAAAAATGTAGAAAAAAAAAAAAATTAAAAAAAAACAAAGTTTACTCACATTTCAGATGAGCCGCGGGAGTCCTGGAGCCAGCGATGTCTTCGGGTCCCGGCGCATGCGCAGTATACCGATTCTGGGCGCCGGGACCCGAAGACACATCGCTGGCTCCAGGACTCCCGCGGCTCATCAAGGGACACCGCGGCTCACCAAGGAAGTTTTAGTAAATGCTGGGGGCGATGTCGCCTGGACTAATTCAATATCGCCCCCAGCGATAATTTTAGTAAATGGAGGCCTTACTTTCTTGGACAGTATATACCCAAAATCTTGGACTGCGCATTTATTAGCCCTGTATGTGTATAAAGAAGCACTGGAGTTATTTTGCTTCCAATTTTTGGAAATGTTTATGAAATCTTAAACAGGGTCATCTACATTATTGAGCTTAGACTTGGCATCACCAGGGAAATGCATCATATCCAAAAAAGGTGGGTAGATTTGAAAAGGAAGAAGACGAAACAAACAAAGGATGTTAAACCTTTGTAAACAATGAGTTTAAAACTCCCTCCATACTGTATGTAAAATGAAAAAGAGAACATCATAGAAATAGCTTTTAATGGCCTAGAGCAACTGTTTGTAGATGACACTGCTCCTTCATAGCAAGTTGTGGTTTTTATGAATAGTTTTAATCTACCTAAAAGTACTTTTTATTTATTTGTCATGTTGCTCCAGACAAGCAACGTAGCAGGCAGCAAACAGAATGGAAACTGCAGAGTCTGCAAAAGAGGGATCCCCAATGTGAATTTCACAACTCCCGCAGAGCCGTCAGATAAGTCTTGCAAGCCCCATACCTTTTTCTAAATCTTACCCTATCTAACCCCACTGCCTAACCTTAACCCTTCACCGGCAGCAGTCAGCGTTATGAATGGAGTCGTATGCTTTTTGGCATAACACTCTATTAATATAAATTATTTTCTATTTATGCACTATTTCTGTATGGATGCGGCCGGCATTTAGTTGTCGACTGTATCTATCTCAAAGAAGGAATATTGGCACTAGAGGATACATCCCTTTGAAAACACAGGTGGGATATCTGCTAAAAAATAACAAAAAAGTGTATTATTAAAAGTGTGTATTAAATGTGTATCAGGGTTATTCTCGGGTCAGATCCAGGTCTCCAATGGTGTGAGTGGTGCCTACCTGGGTTTTTCAAAACTGGGTAGGCACAGAAAAGTTGATTGGCTGTGTAAACAACATGATTGTTGTTTAGTAGCCAATCAGGGCAGAAAGCACATATGCAGTGGATTGTTGTAGTTTTTATGAATGATCATCCTGGGATCAGTTGATATTTCAAAATATGGGGAAATTCCCGGGTCATGCAATCTGAGTGGGGTACAACATCTTGAATGCCCTGAGCTCTGGAAAATAGCCAGCTTGAAAACCCAGAAAATTATCACGTTGGCCATGTGACTTATTTGGGTGACTAAAATTGTCCACTGTGCCACCTGATTTTATGGCCGATTATGTCAATAATAGTGTTCAAGAGTCATATTTATGGCTCAAAGCATTTTAGACCTTTGTGTTATTTTAGCTATTAAAACTGATGAAATGCTGCTTTTGTCAATCCTGCCACTTAGTTTTAATACAAAAACCTATTTGCAGAGATAAAATGGGCTACAGTAGAGAATCTACTGCGTTATAAACAAAGCTCTTAGCAAGTCTCCATTTAGCCGCCTTCTCACTTTCTCCTCCGCTCATTTACATAACCATTAGCCGACACAGGGCGAGCAGAGCAGCCCGCAGGGCATGACATGGTGCGTGGGAGGTGGAGTTGACGGCGACAGGACAGAAATGAAGACCATAGGCGATCAGGATAGCACACAAAGCCGACGTGTTGTATTTGTGCGTGAGGTAATTCCGCTACCTCATCTGACACAAAGCAAGCGGTGACCATTTTACCCCATCCGCCGCCGCCACCAGGGCACAGGAGAGGATATCCCCAGCACAATAAACACACAGCTCATTGAGGAGCGTATGAACAGCCTGGGACATAACAGCGAAGGGCGGGAGGAGAGAGGGATTTGGTATACACCCACAATTCCCCACCTTCCCCAATAACCGAGGGTACAGGCGCCGCACCATTTCTCTCCCCATTCTCCCTCCTCCTTCCGAATGGTCTCTCCCAGAGGTTACCGGAAGTAATGCGGCGCTGCCATGTTTTCAGCTGCTTTGTTGTAGCTTTCATGTAGGATCCTGCTATTTTTTTTTGGTTTTTTTTTCTTCTTCCTTTCTCCCCCCTGTTTTACTAGGCGATCTCCTCCCGCCTCCTCCTCTCCCTTCCTCCCCAGGATCGCTATGGAGGCCAACTGGACCGCTTTCTTGTTCCAGGTAGGAAATAAAAATGTTATAAGAGATACTTTTGTTTGGGATACGTGCTCGGGGATGCGGCGACCCCTTCCCTCCTCCCGCGGAGAAAGGCTGCTGTTTCCCTCCCCTCCCCGGGAAGCGAGGACACCCGGGAGCAAACATCCCCCCCCCCCCCCCCCCCCCCCCCCCCCCATCCTCCTCCTTTCCCGGCCGCGCAGCTACACCACAGCCGCACGCACACTGGAGCCTGACTCTGCGCCGCGTACACTGAGAGTGTTTAGACGCACAGTCCGGCCTGTAGACGGTGACTAGCGCTGTGTGCACGGAGTATTAATGGAAACTGTGTGGCCCCTTATCAACTGTACTGACTCGTGCTTAACGGCCGTCATGCATGCCCATAATGGGGCCCGTGTTTCTGGGGCATTGCTGTGTCATTTCGGAGAGCCGGCTCGGTCTTTGTGCTCCTCCCCCACAGGCTGCGGATTGTGGCGGGCTCGGCTCTCTTCAGCTGATCCTTTCTGTGTAATGATGTGAGGAAGAGGCGGCTTTGCACCAGCTGTTACACCTCATTCGGTCGCTTCATCTGCTTCTTGTAGGAATTGATGTATGCCTGATGCCGTGTGTTATCTGCCTATCTCTCTATTATTCACTGGTTTTCTTCAACGCTGCCCAATGACAGTAATATACCCACACATGTTACACTAGCGTTACTTTATGCTACACTTTATTGTATCTATCTAATATCTCAGAATCGGTTAATTAATCTGATGGAGATGGATGGCGATAGATAAAAAGATATTTTCCTCCAATGTTTTCATTTGGAAGTCTGGCACTTTTTACCTAAGTCTTATTATTCTGTTTACTTGGTCTAGTGCATAATCATAATAATGATCCTTATTTGTGCCCTGCAATAATGAACAGTTGTACTATGCAACCATAGCCAAAATGAAACAGAATGCCAGCTAAAGTCCTGACACACTACAGCGTCAAAGAATCTAATACATAATGTTCCGCTCTTATCAATCCATTAATAAAAAGTCCCTTTTTAATTGTTCTGACGTTAACAAAAAAGTTAATGTTCACCCCCCTCTTATTTTCTGTCAGTATTGTTTTCACACTACTGTAGATGCTGACTTTTCAGTGTCTGGATTAACTATTATATACCTTGGTATGAATATTCTCAGTGATTATTTCCATTATGTTCCAAGGGGCTATATACTGGAACAATTTATTGCATAATCGACCAGCTTTAAGCTGGGTACACACGGTAAGATAAATTGTTCCAATCGTAAGATTTTTCAAGAGTGGGTAAAACCATGTTGAATTGCAGGGGAGG
>JABWIB010002591.1:13721-25750 GCA_016617825.1 Platyplectrum ornatum | reverse complement strand
TGTAATACTGATTGCAATTAATTCAATTTGCCTCCCCTGCAATTCAACATGGTTTTGCCCACTCTTGAAAAATCTTACGATTGGAACAATTTATCTTATAGTGTATGGCCAGCTTAAGAGCTTGCATCTGATTGGTTGCTATGGGCANCATCCTCACTTTTCAATCTCCCTGCTTAGTACATTTAGGACCAGGAGTTCAACCTTTCTCCAGGCGTACAGACTAGTTTTCAANCTTTACGCTATTGAATCAGACACCCACTTACACTCAAGCTGCATTTGCATATGGAGCTATTCTTTGTCTCTAATGCATAGATGATCTGTTAATGCCATGTGCGAAATAATTTTTATTTTTCATTGCAGTCAGGAAAACTTGATCCCCACTATCCTAAAATCTGTGGTCACAAAGGAAATGTTTTGGACATCAAGTGGAACCCCTTTGATGACTACGTAATNGCTTCCTGTTCAGAGGATGCATCTGTAAGTCAATAATTGATTATACTTGATTGGTAACAAAAATAGTAGTCTATGGAGGCCAGCATAAATGTATAGTTAGAACAATATGTGACCGTAAGGTCATACATACTCTTTCATTTAAAAAGCAAAGTTGCATTTAATTTAATTGTAACTTGTATTTCTTCAATCTTCTTGCATACAANCTACGTCCATGGCTTAATTAAAATATAAAGATTAGTTCNCTAGTTNCTAAAAACTGGAATTTGGTCATTTNGTAAAAAGCAGGATACGGAAGTGGAAAGTGAACAGATGCTGTATNAGAAGTAAACATTTACATTATATAATGTAAGTATAAATGACCCCCATGGGAGGGAGGGGGAGGATTTAAGTCCATTTCAACAAGTTCCACTTTTATTTGGAATACAGTGCTCCATATACCTATTATGAATTTATACACTCGCACAGACTATAATCAATCTGCAGCTGACATACCAGGAATAAGTGACCTACAAAACAGAGACGCAGTGTGGACACATGAGCCTGTAGGCAACGGCACTCACACACAAATGCAGTTGATGTTGTGTAAGTGCATTGTTATACATTAGACAGTCAGTACAGTTGTCAATGCCCTGAGCGCACAGGAGAGCAGCTGACTGATCTGTAAAAGAGAGGATCACGAGGAATCTCATCTCTAGCTCTGAGCTGAGGGCATCAGTTGTTCATAGCAGTGACCAACAGTTCACGGCATGGGTATCACTAAGTAAGAATTTGTAAAAGAAGATCATGTTGTTCTGCATGATTATTACTATAGCAGTGGAAAAAATATGTATGATTGCTGTTATTTGCCTGTTTCACTTATTACGGAGACCGGAATTATTTTTGTTATTATAATTAAAACTCTTAAGATGACAGAAAACAATAAGAGATAGATCAGGCTGGAGTGGGTCAGACCATAAACCTATGTCGCTATGTCTGTCCTGGTAATTCATCCGCCTGTAGAAATGGATGTGATGGAAATTCTGTTGAATAACCAGGGACAGAGTATAATGACAGCTGCCACTACAAATTTTAAATCTGGATCTGATCTATGGTTATTATTAAGGTCCAGGAAAGTAAAGGTGCTATAAACTTATGTTAATTTCATGAATTTTACTAATACATGTTTAACTTGAATGCAGTGTATGAAAATTTGTTTTAATCCATTTTATAATATTCATACAATAGCAATTACAATAACCCTCTGACATTGATCCCCATATGTTTTGTTATTAGTATTTCTATCTACTATATAAAAGTGAAATTTGTCCTTTGTTTTTCTATAAAAATCCACAGTTTACAAGCTATGATCATGAAATTTTACATTTGAGTATATTAAAACATACTGGAGACAACTATAAATACTTGAAATCTAAATAAATGACTGTTAATTTTCACTTAATTAAAAACCACATACCTCCCTACATGGTGGTCCCTGAAAATGGGACACATAAGCCCCGCCCAAGTCCTGCCTACACTTTATCCAATCAGGACAGTCACCCAAAATTGAGACGGTCTCGCTGTAATTTGGACACATGGGAGATTTGAAATTTTTGCTGTACACTCATTGTGGGGCCTCACGGTATATGGGTAGGACTTTGAAGCAAGAGTTGTGTGTTGTATTTAAATAGATTTTTGTAATCAAACATTCTTAAAATACCAGGCAACACCGGTTACTCCAGCTAGTTATTACTAAAAACCACCAGGTGCCCAATTTTACTTGGCATTCATTACTACTGAATGTATATAGACTGTCCAGTCCAGTCTTGTATACTTGTACAGCAACAGCTAAATTCTAGGATAGTGTATAGGAAGAGTGAGAACCGATACCTCAACATGTGCATTGTTTTAATAGTACTTTATTATATTAATATACTAGTTTAGCTAAGACAAATGATTGAAAAGAAAATGAATCATCATATCAACCGGAAATGTTCAATTATACCAGGGAATGTGTTTAAGTAACAATTGCTGTCTTTAATCATGTATTTTGTGTTTTTTTTTTTTGTTACAGGTAAAAATTTGGGATATTCCAAAGCCATTTGTAACCAAAAATATAACTAATGCCAAGAAGGAGCTTCTGGGTCACACTAGAAGGGTTGGTCTTATTGAATGGCATCCAACAGCTAGCAATATTATTTTAAGTACTGCATATGATTACAAGGTAAGTCCTATCATGGATCCATTTTCAATGCAATATAAGAATACACGCAAGTTAATTTAGCAGTCATTGTAAACAAGTCCTTAGTGAACTTGTTTACAATGTCCTCTGTAAGTGCTGGCCAGTACTTCAGTCTGGATCCGGCCCAAGACCAAAGAACTGAATCATTAGCAGATGCATATTGTCCATAGAAGCACAGAGCTGAATCCATAGGTTTATGGAATTGTCTGAATTACATGAATTGCTTGTGCAATCTGCCACTATACAAATATTAGAGTTACAGCTGCATTTTTTGGAGACACTGTAAAGCAGCAGGTGCTTCTCCATAATTAGTTAAAAAAAATTAGCTTTTAATGTGCAATTCGGATGCCTACATATAAATTTCTACATTGCATTATACATGTAATAGGAAAAGTGAGTGCTAGGTACTCCTTGTTAAAGAATATCTCTACCATGTCCTCTACCTCTACTCTGTAGGAGAGTACCCATCTCCATCTTCGATGTCTTGAGGTGATATTTGAGATTGGATTTAACATGGCAACAGCTGTGTGTGGGGTGTTGTAATGGAGAGATGCAGAGCGTGATGGCTGAGTGGGAAAAGATCATTTCACCTCATGGTGTCCTTGAATAAGGAAGGATAAAAGTTAATACAGTATTGTTTGCTACGCACAATATAATGAGTGCATGCAAAACCAAGCTCCCCCCAAGCATTCCAAGAACCACAATCCATACGCCTGTTAGTATATTTTAAGTATATAGTTACACACACAATTTAAAAAAGTTAACTATTTAATATGTACACGTAAGAACAATTTACAATCATATTCCTGCATTGTGACTGGATCTGGATTGGGGCTACTTGATGTGCACATGCCCTTACTCTATATTGATTATACTTGGCCATCCCTTACTGACTCCAGAATGCCCCATCAAATGCAAGCTCTACATCAGTCNGTATTCCTCGTAATTACACGTAGGTTTGTTCTATATGTGCAGTATTAGGTCTAGGTTTCAGTCAATGTCTGGTTAGTGAAAGTATTACCTCCTGACCTTATGACACATAATTATATTGTTGTAATATCTAATATTGGCACCAGACTGGCAACAATATTGTGGTGTTCAAAGCATTCATTATTCATATAAAGCCCAAAGTTTAAACAGGCAGACCAAGGGATTGGCCATACAGCTCACTTTCTGCACCAGTAATCTAATATGATGAAATACAAATAATAATGTTTTGTCTGTTCTATAACAGTCGAATGATTCATCTATGTTAATGCATATTTAAAAGAAAAGCAAAACTAGCAGCAATGCTTTACTATGTGCTAAACAATAAAAGACATTTCAATGCTTAAAGTTATTTTGACATTTAACCAGAAGTTTATTTTAAGTATACACTTTATCAGGAAGCCAACAGGTAAGGTCATGGTGCGAATGAGTATCATATCAGTAAAAGAATGCTTCCCGTATACAGAATCATCATGTTAATGTACTTTGGCATGCTAAGTCATAAACCAAGTTATTTTAAGAGCAAACAAATAGATGTGCACATTCCATTGTTACCGACATTTATAGTACGTGCATTAAATAAACATGTTAATAAAATAACAACAAATGCTTAGCTCCACTGAATGTTGAATTGGTTGCTTTACAGATCATGATATGGAATCTTGACAATGATGATCCAGTAATACACAGTCCTGTCAGGACAATAGAGTGTCATAAAGATGTCATCCTCTCTGTATCGTTCAACATGGATGGGAGTCTTATTGCTACTTCTTGCAAAGACAGAAAAGTGCGAGTAATTGATCCCCATAAAGGATGCATTATACAGGTGTGTGTTATCTCTGTCCTGGTTTTATCTTATTAGGAGGAACTTTTGCATTGTTTTTCCATTTTAATAAATGTTGTTTTATTCAGATCAACATTATTGATGTCTTTTAACGTCATAATTTGTCCTTGAAGTCTCTTTAATACTGCAAATTAACCATTTAGGCTGAGCAGAATTAGAACTTAATATATTGGACTGATGCCCATTCCATGAAATGTTGTTCAGACTTCAGAAATGTCTTTTCAGATTAAAGTAGAATAAAATGCCATTGAATCAAAGTTCAAAATGACTCCATGTTGTAGGTTTGAGAAAACGTAATAACATAATATCACCTGTTTCTCTTTTATTATTTGCTGCCATTTAAGGGAGATTTCTT
Source organism: Platyplectrum ornatum (assembly GCA_016617825.1). Classification (NCBI taxonomy): domain Eukaryota; kingdom Metazoa; phylum Chordata; class Amphibia; order Anura; family Limnodynastidae; genus Platyplectrum; species Platyplectrum ornatum. Next base: position 20,893 of record JABWIB010002591.1, on the reverse strand, counting down.
AATATCGTACAGTATATGCCAAGTATATGTCATTTTTCTATCCTATGAGCTATAATATTCCCTTTACATTCCTGTCTTCAACAACTTAAAAAACCTGATTTGTGGCATGCTTACCCATTACCCACTTTCTTCGTGCCACTCTATAAAGTTTATGGTAGAGTACATATGACACAGCAGCTCCAACCTCTACTGGAGGGAGTCAAGCATCATCCAATGTGATCATTAACAATTGGTGGGGTCCAAAATGAGGATCACCTCATATGTACAGCTACAGGATCCTGGTGTTAGCCAACTTGGGTTTATTGGGAAAGAAGGAAAGTGTGCTATATGCAGGTTTTCGATTCATGTACACTTCTTATCATATGCTCACTGGCGGAATACACTTCATTTATACTTTTCAGTTCATTTAAATAAGAAATTTAAGATTATAAGACATTGATATTCGATATCTACATATCTGTTTTAAGTTGGATACATTGGACATGATAGTCGCTGTAATCATTGTGTATAGGAGTTAGGGGAGCTGTGGAGTAAGTGGTATTAAGTTGTTGAATTATATTGGCTTACAGGTCATGTCTTACATAGCAGGTCTGTGATCATGAAGTAACACAGATTTCCTGTGACAAATAGGATAGTCATAACTTAAGAGTGAATCCCGGCTTCTGATTTCCATCAACTGTGTGAAAATCATTCAGATAGCAATCATTGATACTAACCATTCAAAACACATTAGCAAATTATTTCAGACTCCTGAGCTGTCAGACGTCCATCAGAGAGGCTTGGTGGAGAACACACGTGGTCATTCAGACTTTGTACAGTATGACCATTCATTCCACATGCTTAAGTCATAAAACATAAGGGGGTATATTTAATAAGCGGTGAGATTGGAAAATGGGGATGTTGCCCATAGCTCTCAGTTCCATTTTACACACTGGAGAATGTGAATTNAAATCTGATTGCTTGTTATGGACAACATCCCCACTTTTCAATCTCACTGCAATCTCACAGCTTAGTAAATATACCCTAAGGACTTAGCTGTTTGTAGTGGGTATAGTTAAATTGCTAATGCAGAAATAAATAAATATGTAGTGTGGTCCAGCACTTTTAGATTATTGTTAATANTTTGTTCAAGGTTTTGACTGCAACTTCATATAGACCTATACCTTTTTACACAGTCTTCCAAACTGCAGAGCAATGTGTTGCTGTCCCTAATGTGGGAAGCCATGTTGTAAACATTGTGTGTTTTAATAATATAACAATATTGATTGTTGTGCTGTTACAATATAATATGTATGTAAAATCATATGTCTGGAAGGTAAAAGTAATAGCATCTGTAGAATGTTTAAAATGCATCTTGTGACGCATCATATGATCCTTATGAAAGTATTTTTTTTGCTACAGGAGTCAGATGGCAAGTCTCACAAAGCCAGCAAAGTTTTGTTTCTGGGAAACATGAAAAAACTTCTATCAACTGGGACATCTCAGTGGAATAACAGACAAGTTGTCCTCTTGGATCAAGTATGTGTAATTAAATATTCCAAAACACAAGCACTCGGCATAACTATTGGCATGGGGTAATGTAAAGGTTACACTAGACAGCATTAACATACAACTTTGCATTTTAGTGAAATTGCAGTCCCATCAAGGGTTATTCACAGAACACCTTAGAATAGCTACGCAGATCCTTAGCATAAGCTACAGTAATTTATTGTTTAATTGCTTGGATAATGACAGACCTGGTTAGTGCTCATGGTCTACTGATTATAAACCCTTGAATGACGCCAGCCAAGTGTCTGTGAAATGGGCACAGGTCACAGGCCACAGGTTGTGCAGGTCGCAACTTCTGCAGGCCGCAACTAGCTGCAGGCCTATCACTTTGGGACCACTTTGTGCAATAGGTGATTGGCAGCATGCAGCCGGCTAGCTTGCTGAACTAAGCGACAGCCACCTATCAGAACTCCTGGCAGACAATGCTGCTTAATACTACCCAACAGAGGGCTTCACTTTCGTTTCGCTGTGAGAGGGTGGACAGAGCCCTTCCCTGTGATCCTGGCGACTGAGTCTTGTGTTGGTGTGGATTGAGTGCCCCTGCAAGTAATGAGTGGAGGGCAGAAGCTACTGCAAGGTTATACTATCATGTAATATTCAGTCAGTCTGTGATCGTCCACCTTGCCTCCCGTTCCATCTCCACATTCATTTATCATATAGGATTTCTAGTTGTAATGATGCACAAATAATGTAATGACCAACGGGTTAAAGGGGACCTTTCAGCCTCTTTTAATATCCCCAATTAACCTCATGAAGCTGTAGTTTGGTACAAAACATATACCGCTGTTTAAAATGATTTTTTTTGTCAGTGTGGGTCCCAGAGCAGATAGTTTGAGAACCCTTTCCCTAAAGGAAAGGTTCCAATATCAGCGCTGTTCAAATAAGTCTCTAAAGTTTGCACTCAACATATTTGAAGAATTACAATAGATCAGGTTCACTTATTGACCATTTAAAAAAATCCATCCACTACAGTGATTATCTGGACGACCACCCAAAATCTTTATGCTCATCCTGATAATCGCTGTAGTGTTTGACCAGTTACCATCATGCGTGTGCCATGGTACATGTGGTGTTTTAAAAAATATCATGTCATTAATACTTTCCAATTCAAACTCAATATTCTATTTGGTGGTTTGCACCTAAGTTTGTAAATGAGGCACCAATGATTGAAATATCCATCCAGACTCGACTTGGTGCAGAAGAGCCCTCTAGTGGTGGCATTTGTGTATTTCAACTTGCAATACATTTCATAAAATATCTTTGCCTTGCAAATGAAACAGACACCTTTTGCATATTTAAAATATTTGTACAGCCCTGGCAAAACAGATCTGTACAACAGATGAGAATTACAATGTAAATTCGGTAATGAAAACCGTCATGTTACTAGCGCCTGGCCTATTATCAAGACATTGAAGTACAAAATAAAATTCCTAATTTATAACCTTAGCAAACTTGTATCAAAGAAGGATCCATTTGCAGAAATTACAGCATTGCAGACCTTATATATTATATTAGATTATATATTACATACAAAGTATAGTAACATTTTTTAAGGGGTTTTCATTTTGCTTTGTCCTACAGGATGACCTCTCTGTGCCTTTACAACAGGAAGACTTAGATGGTTCCTCAGGTCTTCTCTTTCCTTTTTTTGACAATGATACAAACATGCTATATCTAGTGGGAAAGGTAAGTGTTTGGGTTTTACTCCAATCCTAATTGATTCACATTGTTTATGCTATGGTTGTAGGGAGCTTGATGTGCTGGTAACCTAGATAACAATGTTTCCATAGGGAGAGGGGAATATTCGGTACTATGAAGTCAGTCCACAGAAGCCTTACTTGCAATACTTGAATGAATATCGATCCCACTTACCTCAAAAAGGAATTGGTACGTTCTTTAGGTTTTCTTATGTCTTATTTCCTTTTATAGCAAATCTATATCTAATGCTTTTTCTATGATAAGAGTGTGAAAAATGTGCATGAAAAGCATGATAAGTTAGGAAACATTAAAAGGAAGTAGAATCCATATGCAGCGAATTTTAATTCGTTACACATGTACATTTCATGTAATTAAGAGACTAGGATGTGCAAAATGCTGGACAAAGTAAACACTTTCAATTACAATAAATATGTAGTGGTGATGTCTTCATTCAAGAGTCTTCTGTTGCAACTGCTATTGGTGTGTTGCTTTGTTTTACTGATGACAAAGACACTCACACTCCTCAGAAGATGGGTGTAAATATACAGAGGTATATAGATGTAAACAGGGCTAAATTAGTTTTTGTTTAGCATATACATGCTCCATATTATGACAAACTAATAACAGATCAATCCAGCTATTTCTTGACTTTGATCTCCAGTTTGTCTTCAAAACATCCCTTAATCACAAAGGATGAAATAATAATAATAATAATATTAGTAACAACAGTAACAAAAATAGTTGATCAAACCCATCAGCCATAAAAATCACAACAAAAACAGTCAAAAAGTTAGAACGAGAAGTGTGGTCACTGCTGGGCGCTAACAAAAAATATTTTGCTCACCCCACAAGCACTCAAAAATTAGGGTTCACTATCCCTATAAAAATAAATGAAGAGTATTAAAAATGTTAAGGAAGCAAATGCTAAAAAATACCTCTGCTGTAAGTATAAAGAATAGTTTCTAAGGCATACACTACAATAAATAATTGTGGGTCTTGATGGTAATAGATTTCATGGCGCCGCCGTTGTCTGGGTTGTATGTGGAGTAAAACAGTATTTTAATATTAGTATATATTACAATGACAAATTTATAAAAAGATATACATTTGTTATAGGTAGATTTGATAAATAGACCTAAAGCAATAAAATAATTTCATATATTTAAAATAAAAATAAACATGCCAAGTCCTAAGCAGCAGGAGCAGACACTGGGGTATATTTAATAAGCAGTGAGATTGGAAAGTGGGGATGTTGCCCATAGCAACTGATCAGATTCGAGTTCACATTCGCCAGTGTATAAAATGAAACTGAAAGCTTGAATTTGATTGGTTGCTATGGGCAACATCCCCACTTTCCAATCTCACTGCAATCTCACCGCTTAGTGAATATACCCCACTGTGTGTGGAGATGGCTTGGGCTGGACCCAGGAAGCTGGATGAAAAAAAAGGCCGACCAATAGAACCACTGCAGGGACTGATCAGTGCTGGACTGTGTGGTGTTCTTAAGTGGAGTCAACCTGCTGACGCATTTTGGGTCTTCACCTTCATGTTTTAAAAGATTTATTGCATGATGTTTATTTATCAATTCAATAATAAATGTATATCTTTATGTTTTTATAATTTTTATATATAAATATATAATACTGTTCTGGTTTTCACTCCACATATCGCCTACACGGCAGCAACGCCATGAAAACTCTACTTGATATTTTTAAAGACCATACCATCAGGACCACAGTTATTTATAGTAGTGTGTACTTTATAAATTATTCTTTATACTTACAGCAGATGTATTTTTAGCATTTGCTCCCTCAATTCTTTCATTACTAAAAGTGTTCACCATTGTAGACTTTTTTTATTTTTCAGCATATAGTAAATTTTGAAAACTTAATTAAGAAAGTACTCCTTGATACTGATGACAATGAGGGTTACAGAATGCAAGCTACAAAATACTGGTTTTAATATCACATGGTCTAAATGTTTTACAGGTGTTTTGCCAAAGAGAGGCCTTGATGTATCTTCGTGTGAAGTGTTTAGATTTTACAAACTAATCGCAGTTAAAGGACTAATTGAGCCTGTTTCAATGATTGTGCCTAGGAGGGTAAGAGTAGATTTCCATATTTCTTAGATTGGGAAAATAATTAACCTTGGTATACACCTAACCAGTTAACGTGTTAACGCAAGAGTGTGTATGCTGCCATGATTAAATCACATTTGTTGATTTGGTTTAATAAACTCCCTGAAAAGCACAATCACCAATAGTGCGGTCAGAGAAATAAAAGTAGCAGACCTTTGATACGGAGCATTCACAGTTTTTTAATATAAAATTGATATTGGTAATTGGAATCTATATATGCACATAGAGACTTGCAATCAGTGATATTGTAAGAGCCATCCCACCATATGTGTGATATGTATAGTTATAGTGGGCAGGGAGAAAAGACCTGCCCCGCGGGCGGAACATAAAGCTCACGCAACATCTTTCCGTATACTGCCTGTTCCGTTCAAGCATATCTGTGTGTGCATGTACCAGTGTACTTGCTGGAAGAGGGGGGCAGACGCAAGTCTGGATCTGGCGCATTGCTAGGAAGGTATAAGTAATGTCACATGCAAGAAAACACTCCAGGGGCTACATTTACTAAACTGTTGCCCATAGTAACCAATCACATTCTAGCTGTCATTCTCTAGTATGTATTAGGATTTAGTTGGGTAACGTGTCCATTTTTACTTTTCCGCAGTTTGGTACATTCAGCCCCAGGTGTTAATGTGCAGCCCAGACAAATAATAATGAATCACTTTCTTTCTTATTAACGTGTCAACTCTTCTGATATTATCCATTCTGCCACCTCTGTTATTCACCACAGTCTTTCCCTGCCTTTTCTTCAGACTAGCCCAATAACTATCACCTTTACAGACATTCTCCATTTCACTAATTTATCTTGTTGCAACTTGTCAGCATTGCCCCTAGTCACATACTGTAATTTATATGTCAACGTATGTGTCTTAACTCTAGCCTTCTCCATTTTTCTGTCTTGCAGTCGGAATCGTACCAGGAGGACATTTATCCAATGACAGCTGGAATAAGACCAGCTCTCACTGCACGTGAATGGCTGAATGGAATTAATAGAGGTCAGATAGGAATATTTTGAAAGACATGTCATTATCTGAGCACTTACATGATTTCATTTTTTTTCTTTTTTATATGTCAGTAAAAGAACCCTTATTTAAAAGAGACATTGTAAAAGCACGGATTTAGCTTAGATTATAGAATTTACAAGGAATAAAAATCAATGGCAAAGAAAATTCAAGTGCTGGAATATATACAATTTATATACATCGATCCAGATCGTTAGGGGGGGGTTGCCCTTTTTGCAAGTGACATAGGCACATTGCATGCTGCGCATACAGCAATTTTCCAACGCAGATTTTGATCATGATAATCCAGGTTTCCACCCAGGAAGTCTTTATGACATCTTGGTAGGCAGCGTACCTTGAGTACACAAGGTGGGAGAGGGGGATCCATATAAATTATGTCCTTAAACACTATACACGTTTCTCATCCTTTCTCAGACAGGTGGTATATCTTCCTCAATTAAAATCATAGGGAATTGCAACATAAAAATACCTAGTAATAAACATAATAATAATACTTTACTAAAAAAAACCTCTCAGAGATATGTGCGCAAATACTAGGAGCTTAGGAAATAAGCACCCGGAACTAATGGCAATAATGACACGAGATAACCTAGACCAGGGGTGTCAAACTCAAATTCATCGGGGGCCGCATCAGCAGTTTGGNCCCCATCAAAGGGCCGGTTGTATCTGTACGTCTATGTGTCCACATCTGTTCCCTTCCAGCATCTAATCCCTAAACCCTTTTATAATCAATTCCCTCCCTGCTGTCTAACCCAATCTCCCCACCTGAT
>JABWIB010002590.1:16362-31003 GCA_016617825.1 Platyplectrum ornatum | reverse complement strand
CCCTGCAATTCAACATGGTTTTGCCCACTCTTGAAAAAATCCTTAAATTGGAACAATTTATCTTACCGTGTGTGCCCAGCTTTAATCATGTGTGCCTAAAGATCTGAATATAGCCCAATGCTGTTTACTGTCGTATAGGCAATTTCAGAGGGAACAGAGTAAGGTACTTGACACATTTCAGGGGACTCGTGTCCAACAGGTAGATGGTGGTAAATGATGCATATACTCATGACAGACAATACTAAAAGCTGAAACACGCACCACTGTATTAAGCGGAGTGTGCGGACTCGGCATCAGACGTATATCCACAGATCTGACATTTATCTTCAATAAACAGGTTTTTTTTTTTATAATTTATAGCTGACCAACATTGATTGAAATAGTAATAACATTTTGAATTGAGATAAATGAGTTAAATATACAGATGAACGGGTATGTGCGTATTGATATATTTGTAAGAGTAATAACAGTGGACAATGGTTTGTTTATTGTGAATGAATATTTGTTGTTTCTAACAAGCTACATTTTAATACCAATAAATACAACAATTTTCTTAAGTGCTCCTTTGTAGTTTCTTCAGCTTTGTATGAGCTGCTGTAATGATTTGTGTTATTAATTATTGTCAGTGATTCCCTAGAGCGCCCATTAGTTCTCCAGACATCTTAGGGTTTGATAGAACACAGGTTGAATTGCAGTAAAACAACTACCTGTGCCTGTGCAGTGCAGTCAGCCGCGTTGATTCAGTTTCATTTACTGTTATTGTAAGTCATCACAGCACATCATTTTTTATACCTTATTCTCCAAAATTGTAGTGATCATGTCTGCAGAGTTTGGATGTAACACATTGTGCTCATTCTTACAGGAACAGGAGAGAGTGGGAAGAGCACATTTATTAAGCAAATGCGCATCATTCATGGATCTGATTTCACAGAACAAGAGCGATCAATGTATGCACGACTTGTGCATCAGAATATCATTACCTGTGTCCAGTCCCTGGTGGGAGCAATGGACACCCTTAGGATACCATACATGTTGGAGGAAAACAAGGTACCATTATCACAAAGTAAATGAACAGTCCTTGTGTAATACCCAGTGGTATGGTAATGTGTATACATGTGTGTAATTGTACAGTCCTTCCACCAGAGGAAAGGCCCACATATGAAATCTAGCTCTTCTGCCATGTATATCATTGCCTATGGATGGGTTGGAAACAAATATGAGCACAGTATGGAGAGCTAAAATACACAGATGTTTTGAAAATACATCTATATATATATAAATATATATATATATATTCATGTAAAACGTTTTATATTTAATCCCATAAATGTAATTTTTCAACATGACTTCTCCTTTTTTGCAGGTAAATGGGAAATGTATCAAAAGCTTAGATGTATATAGTGTACAGCAGATAGAAAAGCACCATGTTACTGCCATAAGAAAATTGTGGAGTGATTCTGGCATTCGCAAGTGTTATGAGAAGAGAAGGGAATTCCAGCTACTCGACTCAGCCTTCTAGTGAGTTCATGAGAGAGAGCAGTTTTCAGTGTCTTGCAAATGTATTCAAGACCACAAAACTCAGAGATTACCAATGACACTTACATAGAACGCTACATGCAGTGTTATTATGTCAAACCATTACATAGGACATTATTAAATGCATATTTTATCATTAATCTTTAGAATAAAAATAAATGCAATTTATACATAGGTATTCATCTCTTGCAGACTATATACTTGGTAGAACCCTTTGCTGCTTTCACAGCTAACTAACTCCTGTGGGGTGGTTTACATTTTGGTATGGATACAAAAGAAAAGCGGCATTAATATCCCTCTCGTTATTAATATGAATATATTGCCCATAGCAACCAATCAGATTTGAGTTCATATTCTCCAGTGTGAAAAATTATACTGACAGCTTGAAAACATATACCCCTATGTTTCCATGAGACAGCCTTGTATAGACTGGGCAATTATGTTGTTTTTATTTACTAAAAAATGATCCAGCAGTAATCACTGGGGTAAACACGCATACTGTTTTCCAATAAATAAATATGGCCTGGAGTGAAATGTTTAAGTGTCATATGAAATTTAGACCAATCTGCTGAGCTTTATGAATACTTCTTCATAAGTCATTCTGTACATTTAAAAGAGAACTCCAGTCTCTCAACAAAATACCAAGATCTAAACTTCCTGCAAATAGTAATTAATTAGGTGTAATGGTTTATTCTTACCTTGCACATGCAGAAGAATGATATAATATAGTGAGTTGGGATTAAACCAACAGCAAATAATTCCAGTATCATTTCTTTGCCATTTATCATTTATTTTTAAACAATAATGCTTATTGCTTTGTTAAAGGATTGTTTTCATATTATTTTAAAATTGCATTGGTAACACTACTGTGTTAACTGTTTAACAGTCAAAAACTGTCAAAAATGTTTTTTGATTTTTTTGTTTAATGGTGTAAATGTAGGAAATATTGTCAACACTTCTTAAATGTATCACAAATTACAAAAAAATCAGATTTTTCAATAAATGTCTGTTAGGAAACATTAACTCATTACAACTTTTTGTATTTGACTTGATGTGTCTGGTTTAACTACATTAGAGAATGTTTTAGTAAACAAATCTTCAATATCTGCTTTAAATTTATATATACAGTAAATACAAATAAGAAATTGGAGTTCTCATATAGCAATAAAGTTCACGTGAATTGACATTTTTTTTGACATGCGGATGTGTTACTTTGGGAGGACATTAAATTTCCCTTCCTGAGATTATCCAACTATAAATTATTGTTGTAAGCATATTTGTATAAGTAGTGGTAGACATGAGTGCATTTTGCTATGCATGTCAGAGCATTAGTTCTATTACACAGGTGAAAACCACGTTTTTGACACGTTTATATCTTGGCTTTCTTTTTCTCTGATGGTAATCAATTGTAGTTACCTAACCAATTTGGACCGTATCACACAAGATAGATACCAGCCCACAAATGAAGACATACTAAGGATTCGAATTCCAACTACAGGAATCAATGAGTATTGTTTTATGGTGGAAAAAGTCAACCTTAGGTGAGTAACGTGGTAACTTATTATTATCTTTTTGAAATAGGAGTAGATATAAGTCTATCAATTGTATGAACATAAAGATTTATTTTTAACATGAACATTTTAACCAGACAGTCTGTTATCTATATAGTATATAGCTGGAGTCTGAGAGGGTGACATGTCATAGAAGTCTGTAAGAGATATAGGACCATAGGGAGATACCAGCCAGATCGCTGAATCAAGTGGTAATTCAGGCAATCCAGCCTCAAATATCACATTCCAAAGGTGGGGAGAGAAAGGGGCATCTGCAGGTACAGTTCTTGTTCATCTTTTATGGGACAATGCTAAGCAAGCCCCCAATGTCTTGTGTGTGTAAATTTATATTTTTAATTTATTTCTCTTTTATTTTATGGCATATTGGGTGTCTTTTTATTATGATTTTTGTATTTCATTTTTCATATTAAAGTTCCTGTCTCTGTGTTCTTACGGATACACAAGCCAAATAGCTTGGTTTATAACCGCTGCATAATTGTACCAGGATAGGTAATATTGGGGCCGATTCAATCCGTGCTATAGACGTGAAAAAGCTGATTGTGCACTTTTTCGCATCTATTTCGGTACCTGTCTCTCGCATTTTTTTTTTCTCAATGAGCCGCGAGCTATAAAGAGTGAGTTTTTCTCCTTTATGCTGTTTGCATAAGGGGGAAAAACATTGTGCCTTATGAATTGAATCGGCCCCATTGAGTTTTTGTTAATTCTGGTACTGTATAATTGTGTTGCGTTAGTATAAGTGAGAATGTACGCGCCATCCAAATAAACCTTGGTGGCAGACATCAATGTAAGTAATAGGTGAGGTAAACTAGGGGAATTAATCAGTATACAACAGACTAGCTGGCTGTTGTGATCAACCCCTTGCGTCATCTATACGTCACCAAGTTTCAGGTGAGAGTGTAGTCATGACAGACAGATGAAAGAAACTGCAGTGAGGAAGATATAGTGTAAATAATGGAACGGAATCATCGTTGCCCAGTCACATTTCCTTATATGTCTCCATAATAAAATCACCCTACACCCTTCTTTTATAATTATTGGTATGTTAAGTAAATATTAAGTAGTGTTAGGGGTATCTTGTTGTTTACAGAAAATTTTAATGTCAGATTACTCTGGTATATTCAGTAAGTATAATTGCCACAGATGGGTGCAATGATTATCACTTTTAGCTTTGTGTGCTGTGCTCTTTCTAGGATAGTGGATGTTGGAGGACAGAAATCTGAGCGCAAAAAGTGGATTCACTGCTTTGAGAATGTTAATGCTCTCATCTACCTGGCATCTCTTAGTGAATATGACCAGCAACTAGAGGAGAACAGGAATGAGGTAAGACATCAAGCATATCAAGCAGACAAACCTAAAGTACACAGAGAATGCGATCAAATATCAGAAACTAATTCAATAGTACTTCCACCTTCAGTTTACAGTTTAAAAACAAATCGTAGCCTAAAAATTGTTGCATAAATGTACGTGATATGTGATCACATATATGATAACTCCACCTTCTACTTATTATTGTGTTTGCATCCATCCACTGAAACATGTACGTAATTCAATGTACTTCTCGTAAACCTATATTAACAGAATACACAGGCCCACTGAACATTTTTAAGTCCATTATAGGACCAAACCATATGGTGGCTGGTCCATGTTCCTTAGCACAACCTATCATCCTCTGAACACTGAAATGTTTGGAGTACAATAGTTTGGTGCTTTTAACATGCAATATCTCAGCATACCAACATTCCAAGACATCAGATCGTTCCTGTTCACTGTGAAATGGAATGTCTAGTAGCAACAACAGATTGCTGACGGAAGTACTGAAACTGAATTCTAGAGAGTGTGTGCTTCCCGCTTTACATTTGCATGGTAAGCCATGTTTAGTGTCAAAGGACTAAACGGAAACTTTTTATATTAGTGTATCCAAACATAGTCATCAAAACACCAACTCCAAACACAGCACAGCCATCACATCACAGCAGACTTAAATAAAGGGAATTAAGGTTTGTATTGTCTTATTGATGATAATATTTTTTTATCTTGTTTTTTTATCAAAACGAAATACTGACTCTGCCACGTATTACACAACCCTTCATATACATGCCATGACTCAGACACTATGCAGATACCTGCAGTATGCAGAAACCTTTCATATGTCATTTCTTCCTTATAGATGTTTACAATCTGTTGTGTCATAAAAGGGTCAGATGAAATGCTCTTACACATTTAAGTTAGTGCAAGTGAAACTTTAGGACAACATACCTGACCATATCTGAGACTATTAGAGGAGAATAATTCCTTAAAATTACATCTGCAAACATGAAATACAAAGGTAAAGATTTGTTCGGTGAAATCTCATCTGTTCTTGTCTTATGTGAAAGTGTTGGCACCCTAGAAGAAACCTTCTAGGGCTAGGTTTGACCATGTTTCTTTCTGGCCTAGAATCGCATGCGAGAGAGTCTGGCCCTCTTTAAGAGTATAATGGAATTGCCATGGTTTTCAGAGACTCCAATCATTCTGTTCCTCAACAAGACTGACTTGTTGGCTGAAAAAGTCTTACTCTCTGATTTAGCTACGTACTTTCCAAAGTTTCGAGGTAAGTACTCCAGTACAGATATTTACTGTGTACTTTGTAAAGGTGTGTACTCATAAAGGTATGCATTATGTGAGTTCTATATCCTAAATCAAAGTATGTTCCTTGAATACAAAAGGATATAAATATATACAGTGTTCGAAGTGGAAATTTAGAAGTGCCGGTATGGTCATTTAGAAGTGCCGGGTCCACTGGCTTTGTGCATAGGGCTGTCAGCTGAGAGGAAGGCAAAGCCTCAGGCATTCACTGACTAGTTGCCGGCTGGGCAGTGAAACTAGTCAGTGAATGCCTGTCAGCAGCTATTCACCGCATAGAGGCTTGAGGCAGCACAGGACCGCAGGAGGGGTACGTTCTGATTGAGATGGTTTTTTTTACTGCTTAGTAGTAAAAAGTAGTATGTGTGTGCGCGCCCCTGCTGAAAAGCTATTGTAGATTATACTGGAATTACATAGAATAATGTTAATTTTAGGAAATTATATTATCTGTGGTAATCCTGATGTATTCACAAACTAAGGGCATTTTTAGTTTAGTTTTAGTACATTTGAAACTATTGCTGTTATTCAGTTTCCAGTATATCAACAGTATATAGTAACAATGTTTCTTGTTACGTCATCTCTTTAACTTAGGTCCTCGTCATGATGCAGAAGCAGCTGCAAAATTTATCAAAAAATACTATGAAGAAATTTTTCTGAAGACAAAACCCCTGGATGCTTTGGGGAAGATAAAGAAGGATGTAGTTCGTACACTTTATGTTCATGAAACGTGTGCCACAGACACACAAAACATCCGCAAAGTGTTTAATGATACAAAGGAAGCTGTACTCCGGAAGTATCTTGTAGAATTTGGAATTGTATGACAGGTACTCCAGGGCTTAGAATGAATAAACTGCAGAAAAATGATGATGTTGCCCATAGCAACCAATAAGATTCTAGCTGACATTCTATGTAATAGTAATGTAAGAACTAGAATCTCATTGATTACTATAGGCAACATGTCCTTTTCAGCAGTATAGTAAATATAGCTCATAGCCCAACGTAATAGTCTGGTATTCTGTTTTCTGACAGCTAAGAATGAAACAAAAATAGGCAACCTATTTTTACAGCAAATTGCAACATGACTTTTTTCAAATGTACACAAAGACCATATGCACATACTATACTTCTAGTCTTTTGCTTTGCTTGTTCAATGCTTTGTCATGGGCCTCATAGGAAAAATTGAACACATTGTCCTTCCATATTTCTGAATCCCTTCTTTAAATTGAGGTAAGAGCAATTTGAAGGCCGAAAATGGGACAAATAAGTCTCGCCCAAGCCCACCCCACCGCACCAAACCCTTGCCATAATCGTGGCAAATTTAACTTTTAATTTAACCAAAAAAACATTAGAACAGTTGTGTTCAGAAATTTAAAATGTACCTCTCATGCAATTCATCATGGTTTGTCCAGTTGTACGTTTCCTCTATTAACTCTGGATCTGGTCCAATGTGCAATGAAGTCACTTGCCTGTGAATATTGGCATTATTGGCTCATAATTGAGAAATTGCTTTGTGATGCAGCACTTATTTGTCTATTTGTCTGTTTGCTTTTGGAATAAGTTTGACTGCGTTTAAAGTGCTTAGTACCGTGTTTCCCCTATAATAGGACCTACCCTGATAATAAGCCCTATCCTATTTTACAGTAAATTGTCTAAAATAAGCCCTCCCCCAAAATTAAGTCCTATCTAAATCACAATGAGGTGTCATAATGTCAGCAGCACTTGGGGGAACAATGAGGTGTCATAATGTCAGCAGCACTTGGGGGGACAATGAGGTGTCATAATGTCAGCAGCACTTGGGGGGAACAATGAGGTGTCATAATGTCAACAGCACTTGGGGGGCCATGACTGGATTAAAAGCAGGTCAATAAAATAAGCAATCACACAGAGTGATTGTAAAACTGAAATAACTTTACTATATATTTTATTTTATATAGTAAAGTAGTTTCATTTTACCATTTGCTGTTTGTGTGGATTGTTCCTCAGCCATTCGTATATACTTCATTATAGTGGAGAGTGTTTTAGCGATTTATCTTCTTTTCTTTGTATCCTCCCTATATAAAAGCAAATGCACTATAATAATTTTCAATATATATATTATATTATATATAATTTATTTTTTGTTTCTAAACATTCACCCTTTAATGTTAAATAGCGCTATGTTATGCTATGTGTTTTAACTTCTTTCATTCTTAAGTTCAACATCCCCATACAGCCCAGTGCACTAAAGTGTTCACGTTAATATGCATTGTACTGAAGTTCTCACATATGTAATATTATTATGTAGGTAGTATTAGTGTTCTTAAGCTCATATTACCTTTTTATGGGTGATACCATTTCTATTATTTGATGTTACTAATTGTAGACACTTATGGGTTCTGTTTACATAGTTGCGATCACTTTGTTTTCTGAACGGTCATTATCGCATGAAAATAGTCAATAGTCAAGCGATCTAGATTGACAAAGAATGGGTCGACATGAAAATTTCATTTCACATTCAGTAAAACAGGTTGGCACCTCCTTTTAATTTCAATTTCTTGGAGTGGAGTTTCGTAATCTGTTCTTACATTAATAACAACGCCATCTAAAGACTTAAAGGACTATAATTCTTACTTGATTTCCACTGGTCTCCTCATATACCTTGCTATAGAATAGGTATTAGGGGGAGGAAAAGGGAATTATATGGGTAGAAAGACCACTAGAATATATGTTTATACATAATACAAAAGTAAATAAAACTTTTGAAATTTTTAAAAGTAAATTTAGTTTGCTATACAAAAGAAAATAAATACCTTTAAAAATAGCCATTAGACATACACACACACACACACACACACACAATAATACATACATATACCCACACAAAAATGTATATATAATTTTATCATTAATAATAATAATCATGCATTTGGGCAAATAATAGTAGCCTAGTGTGTGGCCAGCTATACTTGTATCCATCATTCTTTCCACTAACAATATGTCATAATGTCAGAGTCACTGCAGTGAATCACAGTGAAGCCGTCTGCCAGGTACAAGTTGGTACAGCCCTATTTAGCTGGTACAGGCCATTAGAACCCAGGACTGTACCAGCCAAATCGTTACATTTGCTTGTGCAATGTTTTTTCAGTCTAAATAAGGAGCTACTGCATATGTGTTGTACATTGGATTAAGCCCGTCAGGACTTTGGAAACCAATGAATCAGTATTTATTGGTTTCCAAAGTCCTGGCGAGCCTAATCCAATACCAAAGAGAGTGCCCGGTACGCAGCTCTTTGTGGAAAGGTGAACTTTAGTAAATACTCATTTTATGCACAGAAGTGAGTCTGTTTAGTATAATTAACACTAGAAGCCTCATTTGTCGTATATAGAGACATATACATCCGCATACATATTTTGTAGGTTATAAAATGTGCCTGCATAGATAATCAGTGTTATTTATTATGTTTAATTGTGCTGGACTCCAAATCTGATGACTTCAGCCACCTTATGATAATCTTATCCTTATATCAATATAATATTTATACCTTGTTTACAGATAATTACAGAGGACCGGATCCAGACCCACAAACTTACAAGCACAAAGTTACAAGTGGGCAAAACCATGTTGCATTGCCGGGAGGTAGATTTCACCTTTTACAAACAGTATTAGAGTTTAGAGATGACGTTTCCTAGCCCAAGTCTAATAACACTGATCAGTGCCCTGCATGCTAACATTCATTCCCCTGACCCCTGCAATTCTACATGGTTTGGTCCACTGGTAACTTTACACGTGTAGGTACCTAAGTCTGGATCTGGTCCTGAATGTAAAAGGAATAGGTTTTCTTTGCCTTTTTGAGTCAAATAATCCATTATGGACAGCTTGTACAAACGTAAACCTGTATACCAGACAAATTACTATATATTGTTTATAATAGACATTTAATTGTTAAATCTGTGCTCTTAGTCTCTAAATAGAGATAATGGGGCTGATCCAGCATTTGGGAGTAAGGGAAAACAGGTGCAAGTGTAGGTCTGGGCAAAACCAAACACTGAACTGCAGGGGAGGCAAATATAAACTGTACTCAACTCTAATATTAATTTATCATTTATAATTTACAAATGAAACATAAAGCTGTGTAGTATGTTATTTGTCCAAAAGCAACATTTTCTCTGCAAATACAGTTCCTATACACTCCTCTCAATATGGTTTTGCTCAGGTTTACATTTGCAACTTAAAAAAAAATGTGTAAGTGCAACTCTTGATCAGCCCTGAATACAGTTCTCAACATAGAATCGCTCATTTTCATATCAAACTATACTTGTAGTAATTCTTATATTTCCTATATTTTGCTGTTTTGTGTATTGCATTGATAAATACTATTCTGTTGTATCATGTCATTTAGGTAAATCATGCATTGTCTGTATACCATTGTTTTTCTTTCTGCTGGCTAATATTAGAAGCTTAACAATTTCCATTCACTAATAGGATACAGCAATGTCCCCTACCTCAATATCTATAATTAATGCTAGCAGGGAATTACTTTACCTTTACCTTTTGCAGTGCCAACATGTTCTTGGTCCTTTATGACACAGTGCACCCCGCACTTCCTCTCTCCTGACCCTGCATATCCCTCACATTTATTATGACATTTCTGACACATGGGCTATACAGTATTACTATGCAACAACTGCAACAACTCACACTTCTATCACAATTATGCTGCCATTCATTTACAATGGGTCCTTCAGTGTTAATTATTGGGATCAATATATTTACTTTTACTGAATAGGAGGATATTTTATGCCAACAATGATAGTCATATGAGGCCATAATGTGGCAGTAAGTGGTTTTATTTTAAAAAGAGACAGGAGATGACAAGAGATGAGGTACCGGGACATGATAACCAGTGATACAATGAATAATTGTAATAAAAGTTTACCTAAGCAAGTCATAGAAAGAATAACAGCATGTACATGGTGAAAATATAAATGCCTTTACATTTTCATACAAGCTTATTTTCAGATATGATGTTTGTGATGCAGTCCATGTACTGGCCAACTCTAGTATAGACACCAGGGGGTAAATGTACTAAGTGGCGAGATTGCAATGAGATTGGAAAGTGGGGTTGTTGCCCATAGCAATCAGATTCAAGCTCTCTGTTTCATTTTACATACTGGAGAATGTGAACGTGAATCTGATTGGTTGCTATGGACAACATCCCCACTTTTCCATTTCACTGCAATCTCGCCGCTTAGTAAATGTAACCTGATGAGGGTGATCAAATCCAAAAGATACTACACCATCCAAAGCATTTCTACAAACAAGAGGGCCCCAAGAGTCTCCCTGCAAAGAAATGAAAAAAGTTATTTTAATCGTGACATTGTGACAAATTAAATTAAATTATAAAACTCATAATCAGTTATAAAGACACACACACACTGGGCCGGATCCAGCTTCTCTCCTGCTTTACTCTCTTGTAGGAGAACGTATTGTGGCTGCAATGAAAGGCAGAGAAGCATGGTTCCGCCCATTTCAGAAAGTATGTAGTTGGGCATAAACTATCACATTGTGATCACATTGCATACCTCCCAACATGCACGGTCCGGGCCGTGCGACACACAAGGAACCGCCCAACTCCGCCTCAACATATCCAGAATCCTCCCAGACCCCGTCTTTCCTGCCAAGGCCACGCCACATTCTGATGCCGCGATTCGCGGCATCACTGAAAAAACTAAGTCTGTCCCCACAGCGGGACAGTTCCCCAAAACGGGACAGTCCCGCTGAAAGCGGGACAGTTGGGGGGTATGACGTGCCATGTACATCCATGCCAGTACTATGGTATGCCATACACACATTGAACTCCCTGCCTAAACTCATATGGACTTATATCGCTTAATATTGAAGGGCACTTAGGCAGCGTTGTCCTTAGTAACCATGCTGATTTCTGGGATTTTGTGTACATTGTGACTTGCATACAGGGCGGCACTCATTATAACTATGCCATGTCATATACTGCTTGGCATGACTAAATACACTCATATGCGTTTATGTGTTGTCACTGGCAACCAAGGTCAGCTCTGCGAATTGTGGCACATTGCAAAATGCATAGACATATGCCCTGTGGGGTATATACATATAATACACTGCTTGGTAGAGCCCATAATTCTTTCCTCCTTTCCAGATGTTAACCAGAGTCCTCAGACAAATAACAGACTTTTCCTTTTTATGCAGTCAGATTAAATTCAAGCTCTCAGTTACTATTATTTGGTTTTGTTTTGGATTTCTTGTTGCACACATGTATATTATGTAGCAGTTTCCCTTATACCTCCCCTGAATAACATCTATGGATACAGTAGTTTGCTATGGTGATCTGTGCTTTTAAAATCTAGATAACTTTAATTCCAAGCAATAAAAGTGTATGGTAACAGCCATTATTGCATAAAAATGTAATTACATTTTAAATCTGCCACGAAAATGCAGGTTAAGTCTGTAGAAAATCAAGGAAAACATGGTCCAAATCTTGGTTTGTTTTATAGAGCCATGGGTACCATCAACCTGTCTGTAAAACAGCGAGATGTGACAGCTCTGCAAAGGGCATATGAAGATAAAGGTGTCGTGAGTAGAATAAGTCATAGATGTACATAGTATGGTACAAAAACAAGCAAGGCATGATTATAATGATACTGTCAAACATAGGCGTCTGAATAGGGAAGGGGGGGGCGAGATTGGGATGTGTCCTCCCAAATGTGAAGGGGTGCTCTCCCTGCTGTCTGTTACAGGCACTGTAGTTCCATGTAAGATCTGTAAAGTGCTGTCTGAGCACCTTACCTGATCACACAGTGTAACTGCAGTGCCTGTCTCACAGTGCTATCGAGGGGAGGGGGAGCTCCACGAGGGGAGGGGGGCACCGTGAGGAGGGTCGGTACTGTTTCTCCAATGTAAAATGTAAGATTTAAAATTCAGTAATTTTTAAAAGATCTCAAACAGCATGTGCTCATAGCTTATCTAGATATTGCTAAGGCTTTTGACACAGTGCCTCATCGCAGACTGTTTAACAAGCTGGAAAATCTGGAAATGAAATCAAATATGGTTGAGTGGATACGATCTTGGTTACAGAATAGACAGCAAATAGTTGTAGTAAATGGAATACATTCAGGGGATGGTAGGGTTACAAGTGGAGTTCCCCAGGGATCTGTACTTGGAACGGTGTTATTTAGTGTACCAAAATGGTACATGGTATGACCAACAAAAACTATACAGNAAGACTAGAGCAACTAAATATGTACAGCTTGGAGCAGAGAAGAGAGAGGGGTGATATGATAGCAGCTTTCACATATATCTAGGGATGTCAACAGGTGCAGGAGGGGGCATATTTCAAAGAAAGAGGTGNAGTAGAATGCAGGGGCATGCTTATAAACTGGAGGGTGGTAGGTTCAGAGGAAAGGTGTGAAATAACTTCTTCACTGAAACTTGATGAGTGGAATAGCCTCCCATCAGAAGTGTAACAGTGTAAGCATGCTTGGGATAAATATAATGGTATTCTGAGTCTCAAACAAAATAGAGAATAAAATATTGTGAGTATTAGGTATTTAACTCAGTCACAATATGAAATATTAAACTGAAGGCACTGCCACCTACTACAAGAGGAGAACATCTTTTCCATTTGTCAGTTATGTATCTGTATATGTAATATTTGTAAATGTGGATATTTAACAGGTTAAATATTACATATAAAATAGACAGGGTTTTGTTTTTGCTTTTTCTCATATTACACAATTACATTCATAAAATGCTCCTTTACGGGAAGATTCATATTATCATATTGTTCATTGTTTGACTATTTCTCCCTGATACTGGTTATATAATATTAGTCAGAAATATACATTTTTGCTTATTGCAATGTGTACAAATACATTACAATATACATGCCTTAAGGCATTTAAAAATATGTTGGATGGATGTAGTCCATTTCAGCTATGTATTTGCCATCACAATAATATAATATTACCATTGACTATAATTTCCTGTTTGCTTTCAATTCCCATTCTGACATCAAAAACACTTCTTTGCAGGGCCCTGCCCTGACTTCATAACCACACTCACCTTCTAACATAATGTACAATGCCACAAATATACTGACGATGACATATGGCAATACTAGGTCCCTAACTATGATAATAGTCACCTATAACACATGGTCAAAAGATCTCCTGGAATCTACATGTACAGCAGTCTATAATGTATATATAATGCAAAAGGACAACAGTTCAAGCTGGCAGACTACTGTAGGTCAGTAGCTCAAACTTATCTTAAATAACCATGTGCCAGGGCCAACCATGAGCCAGCCAGGGTTTCTCGGATTATTTAAAGATTTGTTGCAAAATGTACTGCTATCAGAATACACATACATGCAAACATTCAATGAACTGTAGCACAAAGTTTAAGAGTTGAATTGCCCCTTTTTGGTGACATATTGTAGGACCAGATCCTGGTCTCCGTGCAAATGTCCATTTGCACAGAGAGAGCAGTGCTGGTATTCTGGAGAACGGAGTGAACTCCCCTGTCACTCTTTCATTCGGAAAATCAGGGACTAGCAGTGCTTATGCTGCTAGATCCCTGCTTTAATTTATTTGTGCATGTCAACGGTCTGTGCAACCACTGACCAAGCGAAGCAGGGCTACATTTAATAGACCCGCCCATCTTGTGTGATTTAGGAGTTTGGGGGGGAGGTCTAACCTAGGGTATGGATATGTATACCAACAGATTCGCTCGTGCACATCTGACCCATGTGGAGGGTTAAAAAAATCCCTACCATTAGCACACAATGGAGGCCCAAATATGCCTCTAATGAGTCTATCCCTACATTTACCTGATGCCGCTGTACCAGACTTCTGCCGCGATAACCCTCTATTAATCCATACTAGTAATTGATCTTT
>JABWIB010002589.1:36652-50790 GCA_016617825.1 Platyplectrum ornatum | reverse complement strand
GGATCATACAGCAAGGGATCATACAGCAGGGGATCATACAGCAGGGGATCATACAGAAAGGGATCATACAGCAGGGGATAATACAGCAGAAGATCATACAGCAAGGGATCATACAGCAGGGGATCATACAGCAGAGGATCATATAGCAGAGGATCATACAGCAGGGGTCATTACAAACTCTATATTTTAAGTGGAAATGTTGGGGGTCGTCCTATACGCCGGCAAATACGGTAAGTATATACAAAGAGGCACCTGCTTTTGCTTAGCATTGCTGTGCCTGACCATCATAATCCATTAAAACATACATATTTATTCAAAACCGCTAAAATAGAAAGAAAAGGGAGAAAACAATAGACCATATATAAAAACAAAAAGAGGGGGGACTTTATCACAAAGGATGTTATAATTGTAACCAATAGGTTAGCCTGTCTGTACTAGGGACACAGTATATGGTTAGGTCCTAACTAATTGAATTGCTTCTAACCCTGTTTTAATAACTAATCACCTCACGGTTTATTGTTCACCCCTTTCCGGGGCCGGTATCTATCCCTCCCTATATAGGTGTTGGGGTAACCCTATCCTAACCTGACCTGCACTAATACTATTTAAAGACTAGTTACTGCAGGGTAAATTTTCACCCCTTCCGAGGCTGGTATCTAGCCCTACGCTAAATATGGTAACCAGTGAACAAGCCAAGCAATGGTTTTTAGGTGCAAGTGTAGAGCTGGGAAAATCCATGTTTCATTGTGAGGGGTGCAAAATAATTTATGAATTAATGCATTTTACTGCCTTCAGGTCACAGTTTGTACTTGCTTCCCCCTGCAGTACAGGGTTTGGTTTTGTCCAGGTCTATACTTGCACCTGTTTTACCCCTTACTCCCAAACTCTGGATGAGCCCCCCCTATCTCCATAAAAAGATAATACATTACAAACCATGCACAGAAGGCCCAAAAAAAATACTCAGGCACAGGTAACCACCTGTGTATAAGACAATCCGAACTATGGTAACTACTTAGGGTGAAGTGAGAAATATTTTCAGACTTCAGATACTTAACTATTGGAAACCCAGGAGCGGAATATTGTGCACCCGGTGAAATGGGTCTTGTTGGAGGATCATCTACGTTTCTTTATGAAATGTACAGGCTACTTCACTCAACCACATATTATATAGTACAACGCCCATTAAAGTTACTGTCTCACCTCTAATTTAAACTCCACCTCAAATTTCTTATATTCTTCTGTTGTAGAGTTGGCCAGAGCCTCTTGAAATTTTTTGGAAGGAAATCTTATCACCACATTAATAGTTGTGTTGACAGACTTTCCTATATAAAGAGAAATGTGAAAAGATTCTTTACATTAATATGCTAAATGTACACAGGAATAATTGTTCAATTCATAAAAATGTAAATCTTAAATTGTCTGTGTGTACTGATCATGTGCAGAGCCAACACAAGAGGCGCCAAATCCAGAGCTGTGGCTCTATCTAAAGGCGAAACGCATTTTGATCATGCATACAAATAATCTGATTCAGCCTTAAGGCATGTAAGTAAGAGACAAAGGATCCATTCATAATAGAGTCAAGAAATGGAGGAAAGGGAGATATGATCGGAGTTCAGAGTAATATTGGGTTCTTTGTACAATCTTGTTTCTAACCACTCCTCAGAGAGACAGACTATTGTTATCCAAGGTCTTCTTTAACATTTCCTACCTGAAGAGGGCTAACAATTCCCTCCCAGTGTCCCTGAAAGAAGGTGTTGAAAATGGCATATCAATTAAATCTGGGGTCAAAATGTGATACTTTATAACATTTCTAAAATACTACCATGTCATAGCAGCCAAGGCTCACGCCGCCACTTGTCGGAAAATGCTTAGAAAGGCTGCACTAATGCTTTGCAGGCACAGGCTGTCCTGCCATTGACAATGGTTATCTCCTACATTGATACGCCACCTAGTTCTCACTCTATGGTTCGAAAGCATATTTTGAAAAAAGAAAATGTCAATTTCTAGAGACAATGAACAATTTTTATAATAACATCCTATGACCTATATTCTTATAACATGATAAACAAGACAAAGATCCTGTCCAGTTACTGTACCACGATCCTGTTCTACCTATTCCCTGGATATTGCAATCGCATTGTGATACCCTGAAAAATATTTAAACTAACTCAGGATTGTCAGAAAAGTCTTACCGATCGGAAATCGCTCTAGCAGTGTCTCACACCTGGTTCCAGAAAAATCATCTGGGCATTTGCACCTTGTTCCATCAAAGTAACCTCCATGTAAACAGTCTACGACAATAAAAAAAAACATGAAAATAAATGCATGAGAATATTTTAAAAAATAATAAAAGGATAACTGGGGGCAATTTTTTTTTAATCTACTACAATTCTATTGTCACCAATTTGTTGATAATCCAAATAATAATAATAATAATAATAATAATAATAATAATAATTTGTACTTACTTAAATCTGAATTTTCAGTAATTGTAGTAACTGTTGTTATACTTGTAGTAGATGGAGATATTGTGGTCAGTGGGGATGGGTTTGATGTGTCCGTAAATGGTAAATTAGTAGTAATTGGGGAAACGGATATCGAAATAGCTGAGGATGATGTTAATGATGAAGGAGATGCAGATACTGTGCTTGGTTTGGATGATGATAGAGGTAGAGAAGATGATGAGATTGATATTGATGGGGATAAAGGTGTAGATATAGTATTTATGGAAAAAGATGGAGGTGGAGATGAAGTTGAAATGGGTAAGCTTGAAGATGCAGTAGATGGTGGGATTGTAGTAGGTGGAGGTGAAGTGGAAGCATTAGGTAAAGTGTCAGTGGTAAGTGTGTATGGGGTTGGAGTCACAGAAGATGTCAATAGAGTAGTCGGTTCGGATGAAGTTGTACTTGCAGTAGGTGAAGAAGCAGTGTTCAGTGGGGAGGAGGTTGAAGATTCAGTCGATAAAGAAGCAGAGGTTAGTGGGGATGAGGTTGAAGATTCAGTTGATGAAGAAGCAGAGGTCAGTGGTGCGGAGGTTGAAGATTCAGTCGATGAAGAAGCAGAGGTTAGTGGGGATGAAGTTGAAGATTCAATTGATGAAGTAGCAGAGGTCAGTGGGGATGAGGTTGAAGATTCAGTCGATGAAGAAGCAGAGGTTAGTGGGGATGAGGTTGAAGATGCAGTCGATGAAGAAGCTGTGTTCAGTGGGGATGAGGTTGAAGATTCAGTCGATGAAGAAGCAGAGGTTAGCGGGGATGAGGTTAAATATTCAGTCGATGAAGAAGCAGAGGTTAATGGGGATGAGGTTGAAGATTCAGTTGATGAAGAAGTAGAGGTTAGTGGGGATGAGGTTGAAGATTCAGTCGATGAAGAAGCAGAGGTTAGTGGGGAAGAGGTTGAAGATTCAGTTGATGAAGAAGCAGAGGTCAGTGGGGAAGAGGTTGAAGATTCAGTTGATGAAGAAGCAGAGTCTTCTGCTGTTGTTAGTTCTGAAACTGACTCCGTTGTTTTCAATTCGGAACTTTCTGGTGTGGTAACTGTTTCAGTAACAGAAACGGAGATTGTCTCTATCTCTCCAAAACCTTCAGATGTTGTGTATTCAGCAGTAACTGTTTTGTCTGTTGTTTCCATGCCCCCAGATGCCCCTGTGAATGTTGATATTTCAGTAAAAGTTTGTGTTGTCTGAATAACTTCAGAGCCTTCTGGTGTAGTGATGATATCTGTAACATCTTCTGGTGTTGTTCCAATGTCTTCTGAACCTTCAGGTGTTGTATATGTGACAGCCACAGTTGCTTCTGTGTCTCCAGAGTCATCAGCCGTACTAAGTGTTGTGGTAATTATCTGTGATGTTGTTTTTATGTTTTCAGAACCTTCTGGTGTTGAACTAAATGCAGTAAATGTTTCAGATGTTGTATATGTAACAGTTTCTGCACCAGTTGTTAATTCTATGTCCCCAGAACCATCTGTTGTTGTAAATATTCCTGTGAATGCCTGTTGTGTTGTTTCAAAACCTCCTAAGTGTTCAGTTGTTGTGTATAAAACAGTGACTGTAGCTTCTGTTGTTTCCGTCCTTCTAGAGTCATCTGTTGTTGATAATTCAGTGGATGTCTCTAATGTAGTCTCACTTTCTCCAGAATCTTCTGGTGTTGTATATGACACCATTTCTGATTCAGCTGTTTTTGTTGTCTCCGTTTCTAATGTGCTTTCTGACTTAATATCTGCTGACGTTGTGTAAATATCAGTAACGGCTTCTTCTGTTGTTTCCATGTCTCCAGAGCCCTCTGGCGTTGTCATTATTTCAGTTGTTGATAAACCTGTTGTCTGAAAGTCTCCAGAAACTTTTGATGATGTATATTCAACGGTAACAGTTGCAGTTGGTTCTTCTATGTCTCCAGAGCCCTCTGGAATTGTTGACATTGGTAATATTGTCGTCACATGTCCATTTTGTGTTGTAATTATTTGTGATGTTGGCTCTATATCTCCAGAACCCTCCGGTGTAGTAAAAGTTTCAGGTGTCGTTCCTATATCTCCAGAACCTTCCTGTATACCAATACTGGTTTCTTGTTCTGCAATTCCGGAAAGTCCATGTTTGTCTACTAAATGAAGGTCTCCTTTCATATTACTCTTATGTAAATGTAACTTTTTTTCTTCTTTATAAGTTTCTGAAGATAACACTTGATGTTTCTTTGGATATATAATAGAATATTTTTTTTTATGCGCTGTATGTTTCGCTGCTTTTTGCGTAAAACCGTTTATCTGAATCACATCCTCAATGTTCTTGTGCCAAGGTGATTGTTCTTTCTCCATATTCTTTAAATCTTGGCTAATGTATTTCGGTTCTAGCCATGGCTGCTGCTTCCACTGTGCCACTGCTAAATGAGATAAAGTTGTATTAGTAATCTTTCATGATGAATGCACATAACTTAAGTCATGCTGCATTGAATCACTGCCTGCAGCCCAGGTCCTGGGAGAATTGCCCGGGATATTGGGAGAAATGCCTGAAATGGATACTCCGTGAGTATCCTGTGTATTTTGGAAAAGTTGGCAACAAATGCAATAGACCCATATGTATAATAAGAGCCAAAGTCTGCTAATATAATGTTTTTTTTATGTATGCACTCAATCTAGTTATATGATAACCAAGCCCTAGTCTCAGTTAGTTTGAATAAAAATATACATACTTTCTATATGGAAGTAGATCCATGCAGGAAATTTTTGGTTAGGAATAAAGACACAAGTGTTCCAAATTTCACACAGCACTAGGGAGTTATTGCACTCCCACTGAATGTAACAAATGCACACATCATAAGCAACATTTCCATGATATATAACAGTGAAGACTGCACATGTTCTTGCATCTCTACAGAGAGGGTATAAGTTGGTCTTGTAGCTGCCTACAGATTGCCAGCTCTGTGATTGCAAGGTACCTACAGTACTATATGTATAGTGCATAGTCATCCTACGTATAGATGCATAGTCATCCTGAACTCCTGTTCTGCATACCTTACTATACACATTGACTACTTATGGCTTGTGCTGGAATGTATGACACGCTTGATGCATGCCAATTTGAATGCACCATTGGAATGCACCATTGGATCAAGTGCATACCAAAATGAAGACTAAAATTCTAAAAAAATATATATATATATATTTATATGTATATATATATATATATATATATATATATATATATATATACCTTTCAAGAAATCTTTTTATAAATTCTCATCCCTCAAATCTCAGTATTAATCAGTGGTACCAATCAAGGAGGAGAAATCAAGACACAGTGTCGTTATTTTCGAAACAATCATTTCCAAAAACGATATTAAATCTCTGTACATTTCTAAAGAGGTTAAAGGTTTATTTGGTAGCAACTGAAGGCAAACAAACAAATAGACATTTTGCATGAAAAATGTAACCAATAAATCCAATAAAAAGATTATAAAATTCTTACTGGCTTTTAGAATAGTGGCAGCGAGTATAATCACTACAGATGTTCTCATGACTGTCCTTCACACGACATCCGTCTTCAGTAGAATCGCTATCTTTGTGTCATGTCTCAGCCAGCTCCAAGACAATAGTGGCAGAATATTTAAAGGGACTTTTATATGCACAAGTGATCTTTGCCCCTAGAGTGTTGAAGGATAGTGATTTGCACATCTCTAGTCTGGGCATAATAACATGGGAAATAACTGCACATATTTGGCAAATCATTAACTGACCAGAGTAATAGCCGTAATCTCATACATATAGTCATTTGTACGAAGAGATCATAAAATAAATCTCAGAATAAAGATTCATTTTATTATTTAAACAAAATCTTTACACACAGTGTTGATAGCAAACCCAATAATTTAGAATTTTCGGATGTCTTTGTGGCCTGAATCCAGCTTTAGGGAAATGTAACCTGCACGATGCAGATGTTGATTACTGCCTTCTGGTCCGGTCCTTTGTGTCTAGACATCCAAATAGTTTGGGCAGGGTCAACCGTAATCAATTTGGTGTCCTATGCAAGAGACCCTCTCCCACCTTTTCCAAAATAAAACGTAAATGTCTCTTATTTCAGTGGAGCAGAAGCTTAAATGCTCTTCTAAATTTCCTCCTGAACCTAAAGTTCGCTACTGTAGGTGAGGGCAGCAGATAGACATTTCAGTCACCAGAGGACATATATATTTGGATGTGAAACATGATCTTGTGGAATTTTGAAAGTTCTTCTAACACATAATTTTATATAAAGACCGGTGACCCAGTTTTCATCACCCCATCAGATTTGTTTGACTTGACAACATTACCATTAAGGATGAAAAATGTTCCTTTTCTTAGGACAGTAGATCATTCTCTGGAGAAGTACTAGTAGTTAGTATAGGCATCTTTGGTTGATATACCTAATTTTAACAAGAATTTGGAGGATCACCTACTTCATGTAGAAGTATTGTAATATATCAATTGTCACCTAACAAATTTTTCGAACAAATTCCAAATGGGAATGGTGGAGGTGATTTTGAGTATAAAATTAAATGTGTCCACCACTGCCTTTTGGCTACAACCTTCAACCAATTTCTCCCAATCTTCAAAGGGCAATTCTTGGCAATGATAGATATTATTGAAATGGTTGGATTAGATATCTTGTACTGTGAGTCTTAAAGGAAGTTTTGACTCAACAATCTCTAACCAGACTGACGCATCAAGGTGCAGACTGCTACATGGGGTTGGATGGTTTATAGCATAATATATTAGGGATTTACAATCACCATTATATAACACTTTCTTTTCATTTTGTGTCTCTAACATTCTGACTTTGCAGTGTGTGGATCATAGATTGAACTTTAAGCATTTCTATTGGTGTCATAAACACATATTCCTACATCATTACTGTATTCCACTTGTGACTTAGTGCGTAATACAGATCAAAAAACGATTATTTTAACTATATGAGATAAGTTAATTAGGGGATATATGGTTTTATGGGACGCACATTTAGGTATGCTTTGCTTTTTGAGGACCAAATCCAGCAAAACATCTGCCCATGCGTGTAGCAAATGTTACGCTAATAAAATCTCACACATGGGGGGAGGCTAGGGCCATTACATGCCCTATCCAATTCCCACACTGTATGCAGGGTAAATGCAAATAAGCAGAGGGAATGTAAAGTTAAGGTAGGGTCCTGACCACTTAATAGCTCTATAGAGTTGTAAAGGGGTGGAAGAGTTCACACGCATGTCTAGATCCAATTTTTAACCTAAAAATTGTATACCTGTATGTGCTCCAGAAAAATAATTACTGATTAACTCAAACTCATCTCATATCTCATGTGTTCTAAAATATCTGCTCCAGTACTCCAGTATTTGGCATACTATGCCTGCTCCTTGGGTTCCGTCATTGTCACATAGTCCACAGGCTTCTCCAGAGTGTCACTTTCCATCCCCACCATCAGAGACCCATCTGTGTGTTTAGTAATTACAAGAATAGAATGTTTAAATTTCGACAGGTAAGATTTTTACTTAACTGTAATGCTTACCATAATCCTCATCCTAAATCTGACCCTTACCCTATTCTAGCCATAACTTTTTCTGTCTCTTAGCCTAGCTCTAAATCTCCATGTCTCAAAGCCCAAATACTAACCTAACTAAAAGAAAAATACAAATGGATGCACTTGGATTGTTACGATGGTCTCCTGTTCTGCCCTTAGGAGTCGCTGTGGGACATTTCTGCCACTGTGATTCCGGTTCCCACCAGAGGGGTCACTGTGGCACCCTGGACATTATTACTCATTCCATGCACCTGTCCTGGGCCTATTTAGGCACTCATGATCCAGCACTCAGTCTGGATCATTCATGTTTCCTGCTTGTGTCTGTGTCAGCCTGTGCTCTGCCATCCTCTGCCCCAGCTCTTGTTTGTGTCATTAATTTACCTGTGTTCTGTTTTTCTGTTTTGTACCCTGTTCTGTTACCCTGCCTTGCTTTGTTGCCCTTGCTCTGGTTTGCGTTCATTATTTTTGCCTTTGTTCCCCTGCTGCCTGTTCCACAGATAATAGGACAAAGAATATATATCAATTTAGCAGCATATAGATAAACAACAATTGTCTCAATATAGATTTACGGCACCAGTTGGCAGTTAATAGGGAACTAAGGTTATTCCGTTAAACACAGCACGCACTTATCTCTACTAATACATTCAAAAAGAAACAGAAGTAGCAGTCTCAGTGCAACACAAACAACATTGCCGACTGCCAGCCACAAAAACACCACTATGGCTATCACCCAATCGCCCAAAAATGTTGAAACACAAAACACAATCAGTGATGTTCTCTGCAATGGTGCCCTATCCAAAAACTGTATAAATAGACACTAATAGTTGGAAACTTATATTTACAGTCTCTATGAGATAAGAATGTTCTTCGGCAAAATTCGTCAAGGTCCTTCTTCCTGCTTGTTCTTTTTTCACTGTGTGTGGGTCTCACAAAAACACAAAAAGACAGCAGCCCTAGTATAGATGGTACTGCTATTTCGAATCACACTGTTCCAGAAAATTACTATTAAAAATGTTTGCCTTTTGTAATAAATGCACTTCAGGTAGATCGTTGGCCTTCTAATCGTCATTGAGGGGCCCTCTATGGCCTATATCCTCTGTGTGTCCTCCCGGATATGTACATAAAATGGAAGAATGGATAAAAAAACAAACAAGAATAGTGCAGAGAGTCTTATGCAATCCCCGCATAGATTGAGGCTACTCACTTCAAGACCGCTTGGTCTGGGGGCAAATCAGGGTTCCTTAGTCTCCCGCTGTGCGTCTGTTCACTCCTCGTGCTTTCACTGGTCTCAATCTGAGTCTTATCCCAGTTTCCTTCGCAAAAAAGTCTGTCTCATGTCCTTAAGAGTAAAGACTGTCTGTTATTTGGATGTGGCACTTGGTACTTTGTCAAAATTGGGTTATTCCACAAAAGTATCCCGTTCCCAATAGAACTGTCTATATACTGTTCTATTGCCGGTGTTTTGAGACTTCTGTGTGGGTCATCAGTTCGTACATATATCACCTTTGTGAGTGTTCTGGTTTTGAATCCAGTCCTCAGGCCATAGAGAGGGCCCTCAGTTTGATATTCAAAGAGACCAGGGGGTACATTTACTAAGTGGTGAGATTACAGTGAGATTGAAAATTGGGAATGTTGCCCATAGCAACCAATCATGTTCTAGCTCTCAGTTTCATTTTACACACTGGAGAATGTGAGCTCGAATCTGATTGGTTGCCACGGGCAATATCCCCACTTTCCAATCTCACTGAAATCTCGCCGCTTAGTAAATGCCCAGTATAACCCCAGATCTCTGAATGTGTCTAGATTTTCACTTGCTAACTAATTTGCTAAACATTTTATTCTCCCAGATGGACAATAGCCAGGGCTTAACTTAAACATTTCAGACTTCTGTAAAAGGAAAATGGCATCAGAATCAGTGGGGCGAGGACCTATAACTGAAAATTAGAAGGTCCACCCCTTCATATGTAAACAGAGAGTTGATATTTCTATCTTATCATAGATTAAAATAAAATCTCATAAGGTTATCTCGCCACAGGGAATAGAAATAAACTGAGTTTGTTAATAAATTACATGGTGTGTTAAGTCATAATTCGATCAAGCTAAGCCAGGGCATAATGAAGTCTGTGAAATATCATTGCTTCCTCATAAATGTATAGTTCATGGTCAGGACTATAAATACAGACGTAAAACTGATGACGTTTATTTGTATGCATAATATAATGAACTTTAATCAGATTTATTGATGTCATAAAGCCATATTTCTGTTTTCCATTTATAAATGGATCTGTTTTACAAATGCAGTTTTTTCATATACATATCAGTTGTTCATTGTATTATCTTTTTACACATCATATTTAATTTTAATCATGTTATTTTCTGTGTAGGGTGTTTATTCAGAGAAAGAATATATAACATTGACATTGTTTAAAGTGATTGTATTTCCTAATAATTAGAATTTTATTCTGAAACTTCTGATCTTTTAGACATAAATTATTTTAGTCTCTTTATATAAATAAATATTGAACCCCTCTTACTAACACCTTCCTTGCCAAAAGCTGATGGAAGTGACTTAAGTTGGAATTCTGGATCAAGTATATTTGCACTTAGATGTAAATCACTGTTGTTCTAGTCATTACTAACATTTTGAACAATCCAGAAATAAAGTAATTGTTTTTCCACTCAAAGGGATGAAAACCATGAGCTTTTTGCATATACGTACATACACACTACATTATTCCATTACATTATGTCCAACAAAAAGGAGAAGACTCTTTTGTCAGAGCAGGGAGGAGAAATGTTTGCTCATTCAGTAAGTGTTGTTATAAAGTGCATTATGTTTTAAATTTACAATTTTTAGTTTGCATATAAAAATAATTTTCAACCACCTAACTTGAAGGATAAAACACTTTTTAGACAACTTAAAGGAAATAGACTTTTGCTAGAGAGCAAAATAGTTTTATTAATGGTTCAATAATAGGAACATTTCAAAATATTTGCAATGACCATAATGATGTTTTTCTTTTATCATTTACAATATTTTTGTATTTAAAAAAGTATGTTAATAAATAATAAGGGTATAATGAGTATAAAGGTAATAAATAATATTATAAAAGATAAATAAGCCATGTTGAATTTTAGGGGTAAATAAATTACAGTAGAATTAATCTTATTTTATGCTTTGCATGCAGGGAGAATACTTTGCTTTTGCTTATTTCACACAGATACTGATCAACGTTACTTTTACTTGACTAGGAAATATCACCCTTCAAATTGAATACAATTTGAAAAGATTTATTTAATATACCCAGCAAATAAACATTGTTTTGCCCAACTGTAACTTTATGTTCATCAGTAACTTTATGTTCAATTCTTAGTGGCCTTCTACATCTTAGACAACCTTTTTAGAGTTTTGACACAAAGTTCTTGGCGTAAGAAGACATCATTTCATGGTCCTTTTCTTTCATGTACTAGGCAATACTTCCCAGAGGTCCACTCCACTGGCCTCTTTTTATAGTTGAAAAATATATTTTCAGATGTTGCTTTTACGTGATTAGTTTCAGTGCTTGGATTATCTGGAGTCTTCTATAAATGTGTATCACAGATTATAGGTCTCTGGATTTTAACCTAAAATTGCATAAGAGAGAAATAATTCACGTAAGGCAGAATAAGATTATGCGTTATTCATCTTTATAGAGAAGTCTAATTTATCACACCAGTATTTTATCAAGCCAGCCAGATTCCTGCTCTACACTGATGAGGGGCTTTTATTCCCAACGTCCTGGCGATATATGGGGGGCCCAGCCACCCGGGACATTGTGAGTCCCAGGCCCGGCCAATCGTGATGGCGGCCCTGTTCCCAGTCATGTTTTAAAGGTCCTTTATGGGTTGGATGTGACTTGAGGTGGCGCTATAGATATAGCTTATTTCCCTGGAGCATATTTGCATATTTAAATTTGAATGTAACAAACCTAAAAGACTCCATACACCACAAACGTGCTCTCCTTAAGGAGAATGTCTATCCCCAGATATACATAAATGGCCTCTCACCAAGCCAGTAAGACCACTGCTCTGCACTGATGAGGGGCAAGCACCTTGAAACAGCAGTTTCTGCAGATAGGAACTCTTCCTTAAGGAAGTGGTTTCTGGCTTGGCTCTTATTCCTGGTCATGTATTAAAGGCTCTTTATGGGTCAGATGTCATTTAGTGCTTTAGAGTAGCGCTGCCTCCAATAGGGGGTACTGGCGATATAGATTATTTCCCTAGAGCATGTCTGCATATTTAAATTTAAATGTAGCAAGCATGGCCTTTAAGACTCCATACACTGTTTCATCATTTCGCAGAAGGGCGCATGCACGCTCCAGATGTTAGCTGTGGAATACCTAGTGTATACAACATTGTTCTAGTTTTCGCACCGCTCCCCTGGTCCTTCTGACCTGACCACTTAAATTACTACAGGTGAACAAGAACTCTAATACTGCTTGCCAAACTTCTTTTCCTATAACTTGTCAAGAAAAAAGTAGCATACTTGGGATACTTAGGAATTAACCCAATGAAATTGGACCAGCTGGAAGTATGGTTTCATAGTTGCGTAAATAAATATCCTGCTGTTAGGATATTAGTATGAACTTGTAGTATTGTGGTCCACCCCTAGGGGCTGTTATGCTTTACCCATGTGTCTCCTATCTTTAGGATTTCATTGTGATCTAATGTTACGTTTGTCTGCTCAAGGTGCTGTGTATTTCTATATTTTAAGATTTCTGTTCAGATACAAAACAATGTAATTTACTTTAATTTCCAGATTACTGACCAGGGAAAAGTATTTTAAGTACTATCAGAGATCAGTCATGGAAAATTCCTACCTTCAAATGAGTGTTTACGTTTTCTAACGAGGGTTTGAAATTATTGGTGACTATGGAGAGAAAAACACATAACAAAGTCATTTAGAGGTCTTATCATCTAATAATAAAGTATGAAATTAGGATGAAACAAAACAGAAAACAAAGAGAAGTTACATTTGGAAAAACCATGTTGAATTTTAATAGAACTTTATACTAGTATTTGCATATACACATACTAAAAATATATTATAAATGGAGAGCATTAGGTAGCTAGTAATTATTTTTATCAATCAATAAAATAAAATGAACCCAAAAAATAAATATAAAAAACTAGTAACAGGCTGAATGGAGATGGTGTAAAATTTTCCATTCATGAGAATAACTTCGTTCTCGTGGAATGTCAGCACCCAAAGAAAAATCACCTTGTCTGCAGGCCATCCATAAGAATGATATGGTTCTCATGGTGGCCATAGAAAAATAAAAAAATTCTGTAAAAAAAAAAAAATAGAAAAAAATAAAATAGAAATATACTTCTCTTCGCTGTGCTTCTTCTCCCTATGCGCTAGCGTCCCTGTCTTGCACGGAGAGGGCGTTGTATATGCGTGAAGGCGTCGCGCCTATACAGTGTCCTCTCCAGTTGCACTGGATGCACCAGAGCATAGGAAGAAGGAGCTGGGCCGTGCTAAAAAATCTAAAAAAAAGCAAAAAAACAAATAAACAAGTAAACAAAAATAACAATATCTATTATAATACATACAATGACAAATAATCCTAAAATGATTCTAAAATAATATAAACAGTACACATGGAGAACAAAAATTGATCGTAATTAGATTATTGAACACCACTGCCCCTCTTTATCAAATATGATTAAAGCAGATCTATTAAAAGCTGTTGATAATTGGTTTGCATAAGTAGCTTGTAGCTACACAGATAAAACAGATAAAAAAATTCAGTAATCCAATACTTGAAGTCAGAAATTGTACAGAACACAATGTAGTAGTAATCAGTGGCGTAGCTATTAGGGTCGCAGATGTCGCAAGTGCGACCGGACCATGTGTAGGGGGGGCATACTCACGCAAGTATAGCGCGGTATACTTACAGTTCCTGGAACTGTGTACTGGTTGCCGTGGCAACCACGCATTGCGTTGCTGACGTTACCCCAAGTCACTTGTCAGCAAATTCATAATTCAGCCCGCGCACAGAGGAAGGAGAAACATAGAAACATAGAAACGGCAGATAAGAGCCACATGGCCCATCCAGTCTGC
>JABWIB010002589.1:0-18408 GCA_016617825.1 Platyplectrum ornatum | reverse complement strand
ATATATATATATATATATATATATATATATATATACAGTGGTCGAAGTGGAAATGTAGAAGTGGGGGAAAGGACAATCAGAAGTAGGGGTATGGAAACACAGAAAATAATGGAAGTCAATGGAGATTTTAAGTTTTTCCATTACATCAGTGTGAGAAGTGCCGGTATGTCATACCCTCGTATACCCCCCCACTTTGAGCCCTGTATATTTATA
This sequence comes from Platyplectrum ornatum, assembly GCA_016617825.1. Lineage (NCBI taxonomy): Eukaryota > Metazoa > Chordata > Amphibia > Anura > Limnodynastidae > Platyplectrum > Platyplectrum ornatum. The sequence goes on along the minus strand of JABWIB010002589.1, from coordinate 18,195 downwards.
AATAATGTGATCCCTCTAACCTATCACCTGAGAGCTTCAAACACTGGAAAGCTGCTTTGTGTCCTCTAGCTTGTTGAGAGCCCCTACAATTTCCAGCTTAAAAAGACAGCATTTCACCAGTGTGGCTAACCCTGCTCATTCAATCCCAGCGTCCAGTTTCACTTTAATCTCCTGCTTAAAGAGACAGTGCTAAACCAACTTGACTGACCCTGCATTGCTGGATCAATTCCTTAGCATGTAAGCACTTATGAGCAGGGACCCCCACCCTCCTGTTATCTACCTCAACCTGCCCCCATCTCCTCCCTCCTGTCTTTCTTCCGTGTAATACATTTCCCTCTTAGTTCTTACTCTCACTATGTATGTATTTGCTACTGTGTGCTATGGCACTATACCCCATGCTATATATGATTTCATGTTTCTTATTGTATTGTTACACTGTACCCCATGCTATGTATGTACTATCACTATGTACAGCGCTGCAGAAATTATGTGGCGCCTTATAAATAAATGTTAAAATAATAATAATTAATTCCAGCTTCTCTGTAATCCTGCATTGCTGATTCAGCCCCAGCTTCTGTTCAATCCTGCATTGCTGGTTTAACCACAGTTTATCTGCAATCCTGCTTTGTTTGTTCAATCCCAGCTCCCTACTTCCCTGCATTCCCGCCCTGCTTGTTCAATGCCAGCATCCAGCTGCATTAAGTCCCAGCTTGTTCCTGTTTACCTGCACTACAAGTCCTCAACTACTCTTGCACTGGTGATCTCACCCACCAGTGTTCCAGTTCCCATATAGTTGTATGGACACCTTTAGTCAAACCTGCCACGCCTATATGAGTAGGCCATATCTTAAGCCTTTGCTTTTCCTTCCTCGAGATTCCAACCAATTAGCTACTAGACCTCGTCCAGATTCACAAGTTCCTATAACTAAGTCCCATACCTACCAACTTGTTAGCGCCGGAGGTCGGGACACATTAGCCCCGCCCCCGGGTCCGTCCAAACCCCACCTCTGGTCCGTCCATACCTTGCCCCGATCCCGCTAAGCCCTGCCCCTTTCTGGCCATAATCGCAGCAAATATTATTTTAAAAATCATTTACTACCAGTATGTCTCCTTAGCGGGACATAGTGGGAGGTGGGCGGGACAACGGGACAGTCCTCCCAAAAGTGGGAGGTATGAAGTCCCTATCTTAAAATGTCAATAGACATTTCCTAAAAAAAATGTGAATGTGAATCTAAATATAAGTTTAGTGAACTATAATATGTGACTAACATATATGTAAACAAAATATATATAAGCAATCCTGCAGACTATGATTACATATTTACATATTGAAATACTTGAACAATCTTAACATAACTAAACTCATATGACAAATACAATCCAATGTGACACTGTGCAGTAAGATGAGATATGAACTTTGATTCCCTTATGGCAGTTTTTCCCTCTAAATATAATGATGCATATATAAGATTAAGAGAAGCATTATTCTATTCTAAATCTGTATTGTGAAAATGTATGTAGTCACTTTTTTTGTAATGTATTCACTGGGATTTTTACAGATATCCTGAATTTTTTCCAGGATATGTCTAAAGTAGATTTTTGGCATTTTGCATTATTGATCACCAGTGAGATCACCAGTGCTGGCCTAGTTCCTTAAATTTTATTTGCAAACTCGACTGCATCTTCAGAATTTCTGGATTTCGAACTTTGGTGTCATTCTCAGGAACAAATGTTCTAGAATGATTATGTCCAAGACCCAGGTTTTTATATAGCACCATCATACGTAGCGCTTTACAATTTTAACAATCAATGAAATAAATGACTGGGTAGTAACAGACTGGGTAGGGAAGTGGGCCCTGCTCGCTTTACACTCTACACTCTATATAATATTGGGGATTGATACATAGGGGTAATACAATGAACCAGCCAGGTTGTAACGTAAAAGTGCTCAGTGCTTTATATGATACATTAATACAGCTGTGTTATGAGCATAAATTGAAGGTAAATAGTTAAAAGTGGGGTACAACATGTTAAGTAGGTTGAGGTATATAATAACCATGACTGAATAGATGAGTTTTAATGAAGCGCTTAAAAGTTTGGAGAGTAGAGGATAACCTTAATGTTTACTCCAGAGGGCAGGTGCAGCCCGGGAGAAGTCCTGTAACTAAAAATCAGAGCATTTGTTTAGTGTAGAAGAGAGTTGTAGATCCTGTGAAGATCTTAGAGAAAGAGCTGGGGTATATATATCGTGAGATGAGTGAGGATATGTATGTGGGTGCAGTGTTATTGATGGCTTTGTAGGTTAGCAACATGAGTTTGTATTTAATTCATGAAACAAGTGTAGAGACTGGCAGAGTGGACTAGCACTAGAAGAGTGTTTTGCAAAGAAGACCAGTGTGGCTGCTGGATGTAATATACACTGATGGGGAGTGATTTTATACTGTGGAGACCAATAAGGAGACCTTTGCAATAATTCATTCTTGATAATTACAAGAATGAGAGTTGTTGCAGTGTATTTTGTGAAATATTCTTTTATTTTTTTAAAATGTATATAACAGGATTTAGAAACTGATTAAATATGGGGAGTAAATGACAATTCAAAAGTCAAGAGAAACCTAGACATCAATATTTTTGCTGTTATCTCAGCATTGTCATCAGAAATAGAGGCCAGGTGGACAGCTTTTATTGGCAGGTGAAAGATTAAGCTTGAGATGGCGGAAGGACACCTAAGATGAAATGTCAGACATTGAGCTACATGGGTTAACACAGTTGATGAAAGATCAGGAGTGGATAGGTATATTTTTGTATCTTCTGCATAGAGATGATACTCAAAACCAAATTACTCTATTAGCTGTCCAGAGAAGTGGTATAGATAGAGAAGAACAATGGAACTAAAACTGAGCCTTGGGGTACTCGAACAAATCCAGAGAAGCAAACACTGAAAGAGCGATTAAATATATAGAGTGGCAACAAGGAGAGATGTGTCCTGGATACGTAGTGATGCATGAGTAGAAAGTTTAGATTTAACAGTCATTATCATTGACTACTCTGGTGAGTACAGTTTCATTGGAGTGTTGGGAACGAAATAGAGGCTCCAGAAAGTTGTGTAAAGAAAGGAAGTCAGTGAGGCAAGAGTAGACAAGTCTCTCAAACAGTTTAGAAGGGCATGGGAGTTGGAAAATAGAACAATAGTTAGAAGGAAAGTTTGAGTCAGAGTTTAGTTTTTCATAATTGAAGTGATTAGTGCATGCTTGAATAAAGGCCAGAACTTACTTGTGGAGGTACAGGATCAAGAGGACATTTAGAAGAGAAGGAAGAGAAGATAAGATAAGAGAAGGGTGGAAGGTTATATGGATGGGGGGGGCACCACCAGTGTGTCTCTCTTCGGCACTGACTTGCGCCATTTTCTTCTTCACAAGCTGCTTAATATTGCAAAAGTGCTTGCAGATGATCCTCTCCGCCTGCTTGTGTGGACCAATGACATTTACTTCCATTCACCATAAAGCTCCTCATGCGACAGAAACATGGCATCAACGGTTTCCGCATTTTCAGCACAGTTGAGCATAATATTTCTGGCACATTTATTTTTTTTCCTGTGGAGCACTCTTCCTGGCCTGCCCCTGGCACTGTTCCTCCTCACTGCTACTGGACATTGGTGGAGCTTAGGGTGTTGGCGAGATGAGTCTTCAGTAAGAGTGGGACTTATTTTTACCATTTATCTTCAAGGGAGGTATATTTTTGTGTAGAATTACTTTACTGTATAAAACAAACAGATACAATTACACTGTACCTCATGCAAGTTAAATATGGAGTGACAACAAATGTACATATTCATTTACATGACAACTTGATTTGTTGATATATTTAAGCTTAAGGCTGTTGCATTTCAACAGTTACACCCGTCACATATGATCATCTTATTCAGAGAAAAAAGTCAACTAAGAGGAAACAGATCAGAGAACATCTCTTTTATTACGCAGTGTCACTTTGGATTGTATTCATCATATAGTGAGTTTCGTTTCTTTTTTATTGTTTGTAGCTTTGTTCATAAATTTAGAATGTAAATGTGTAAATTCATCAAATGCAGCATTGTTTATATATTTGTTTTCACAATAGTGAGACACATTAGGTCCAGAGTTACACCAGACAAAGTTGAATTTTAGGGGAAATAACATTGAATTTAATCTTTGCATGCATGAAGAATATTTTTTGCTTTGGCTTATTGCAAACAGATACTAACCAGCTTTACTTTTACATTGTCACTTAGACTTGGTCTACAACATCTACTCAACTCTAATTCTGAATTTAAGGGATTTTTAGATTCCTCCTGTATTAGCGCTGTGTGGATGATAATCTGAATATCTTTTCCAATTTCCAAATCTATCTATCTGTCTATCTAGTTCATATCTATGGACTGGATACAAATTTGATTGCATACTTCATACATGCAGAAGAGATTTTAGAGTGCTGAACCCTACTTTAAGTATTTTACTCAGAAGTCTGTCCAGAGAGATTATGGAATCATATGAAGGGCTTAGTCATGTCTTCACTGTGTAACTACCACCTTGTGTATCTCATACATCCACTATCAGTGGATGCCTCATTGCCTCATGTAACATGAGGCAATGAAGCTGAATGCCTCATTGCCTCATGTAACACCTCATGTGACTGTTCTTCGATGTGGAGCTCATTGTACTGTGTCAAAGGCAAGCATACACCTGCCGGCATGTGTGATTTTGCAAATGTTTAAAAACAAATACAGAAATGGGGTCAAGGAGCGGAATCTAACCACCACCTGGTGTTCAACAGAGCCTCTAATGGTGAGGATGGGTTTGCTGCTGCAGAGCAGTGGCAGGTTGTGGTCCTCGGCTAAACCACTGGAACAACCAAGGGCCCGGACAAGGAGCACTGGGCACAGACAGACAAAACGAACAAATTAGAAACAAAGGCCCAAACAAAGGAACAATGGACACAGACAAATTAGACTTACGCATGGAAAATACTAAGAGTGATAAAAAAAGAAATGAAGCCAGACCAGAGCACATTGTGTGGCGGATTCAGTCTCGGCTGACAATTTCATGTCTATCTCATATCTGATCTCACATTTATCCCACATCTATCTCATGTCTATCTCACATCTATCCCACGTCTATCTCATGTCTATCTCACATCTATCCCACGTCTATCTCATGTCTATCTCACGTCCATCTCAAGTCTATCTCAGGTTTATCTCATGTCTTTCTCACGTCTATCCCATGTCTATCTCATGGGCATTGCAATATTGTAAGATGCCTCCCATTAGCACTTAGATGGTCAGAAGCCCATCAGAAGTACAAAAGTAGGAATGTAATGGATTGTGATGATTGAGATCTGCACCCAAAACATGGTGAATAAGAAATCTTATACCCCTTTTCCACCAAAAGAGAAGAAGGGGTATAAACTACCCTGGAATTTAAACAGGTCAAAAATAAAAATGACCCCTTTTCCAACAAGTGTCAACCCAGGTTTTTTTTCCCAGGTTTACACAATTTTCACTGAATGGAGTTGAGTATTGTATTCTACTGCAGAGACCTGGGGAAAATCCCAGTAAAAATTCTGCATTGGTGCTGGGAAAAAACTAGGTCACTTGACCTGGGATTCTTTCTTGGGGCCCATTTCCACCATAAAAAACTGTGTCTATGTGCATATACCCATGTTTTTTTGTCAGTGGAAAAGGGGTATTAGAAAGAATTCCATCCTGCTTTATACACAAGCATTTTAAATACTTAAAAAAATTAATTTGCTATACTACACATGATAGGGTTGTTACATCCTCCTTTTAATTCAGTGTATTCATACAACAGTTTGGATTACTAAATGTAAGTAACGGCTGATGTTTAAGACAAATACCCTTCAGATAAGTTAGATGTACTTTCATGTGAAGTATATATTTATTTGCAGATCCAGTTTTTTAACACTATCTGTGTGCCCTTTGTTGTAAATAGACAGTCCAAATAGTTTCACATTTGCAAACATTGGAAAGTGGTCATCCCCTCTTTCAGTTCTCTTAACCAGTTCAATGACCTTGATCTCAAAACTTAGGGAGATTGAATAGTAAGGGTGCCTCGAACTGGAGAGTTTGGAAACCACTGGAATATATATATTGATAAGCAAGATCGCACATTAGTGTTCCCTCTGATATCTGTAGTGGTTGTATGTAATTTATTTCCATTTTAACCACATAGAGCTGTAGTAATCTATTTACTAATTAATATATTAATTGAGTTATATTTTATAATTATTTTGTTTGACTTTGACCCTCACATTGCAAATGATAAATGTATTAATTAATGATATTATGTAACACATGTCTCTTCTCTGGAAAGCTTCCCAATGTTGTCCCTGGCCATCTCCTTCCTCCTCATACTCCTATTCCTATTCTCCATCTACCGGAAGCAGAAGAAATATCAATTTCTACCCCCAGGACCAGTCCCAATTCCTCTGCTGGGGACCCCAAAATATATTGGAGACAAGAATGCCTGCAAATACTTTCCAGAGGTGCGTAACATGTAACAGATGTCTGTGATATATACATTTTCCTTCGTATCTCACACACAAAATAGTAGTTGTTCAAATCAACTTAATATAACCAGATAAATGTAAGATTGCGGAAATCATTGACCATAAAAATTGGGCCTTTTAAGTAGTGGACACATTGAACAGAGAGCGTTCCATTACCGTCCATGCAAAGAACCATGAATATGTTGAATCAGGAAAAAGATCAAGGCCTATATTTACTAAGCAGGGAGATTGAAAAGTGGGGATGTTGCCCATAGCAACCAATCAGATTCGGGTTCACATTCTCCAGTGTGTAAAAGGAAACTGAGAGTTTGAATCTGATTGGTTGCTATGGGCAACATCCCCACTTTCCAATCTCACTGTAATCTCACCGCTTAGTAAATACGCCCCCAAGTTACAAAACCGGTAAGGGGATCATCCTAGTTTCTTCTCAGTACAGAAGTCAACACTTGTCACTTGCCGATCATTCCTTCAACAATTATATTAGGGATGACCTAAATTTGGCTTCAGAGTTGCCAGCCTTTCAGGACTAGGTTCCCAGTTAGTAGGGGATAGCTCCCCCTCAGAAGTGCTGTCATGTTTTAATAACAGTGCTAATAGTTACAGTGAGAATTTCTTGCATATTCATGTGGACATAGCAGATAGATTGTCATTGTTGCTGTGGTTCCTCTCCAGCTTCGCAAGAAATATGGACACATATTCACAATATGGAAACTCTCCGACCCGATTGTGGTGCTGTGTGGCTTTGAGATGGTGAAAGACGCTTTGATCAATCACAGCGAGGAGTTTAGTGGTCGACCGTTCCTTGCAGTGTTGGAGGAGTATGGCAAAGGTTATGGTAAGGCCACCCGAATTCTCCCTTGTGTGTAAATGATACTGTACAGTATGTGGGACATTACATAGTGTATTGTGCATGTGTGTTTGTGTAAGGGTGAACGGTTGTGTATTTAGTTTTTTACTTTAATTATAATTTAATTATGTTTTATTTATCAATGGACTAATTGGATGGATTATGGGTTATGGATTATTAATAAAGATGTGAGTGTCCTTAGTGTGTTTGCTATTTGTGTTTGCTAAGTGTGTGTATATATATTTATTTATTTATTTATTTATATATGGTACGCATATAAGAATAGGTGTACCTGATATTTTATTTTATTAAAAGGTAATACACCATTGGGCGCCCCCTATCTTTCTTGTTTTCATTGATTGTGTATAAGTGTGACTGTCCAACATAGTGTCAGAATTTAGTAATACTTACAGTATACATGCACATAAGTCACACTTTTGTACTTAGCTGTACAATAAGGACAACTCATCCTGATTTCAGAATTATCTCCATCTTAAATAAGGATGATTATGAAATGTTAAAGTATTGAATCTCTAGAAATAATCTGAGGGCAGTGTGGAAATAGTGGAGATGCGGCATTGAAGCTCTGGATTGAATGGTATGCCAGATAAATCAGTGCTGGAATCTGATTAGTTTCTCTGAGTGTTTGCTTGTTTTAGACTGGCAAATATACCCCATAGACCAGACATCATTGTTATTATTATTATTATTATTATTATTATTATTATTATTATAGACAAAATGAATATACTATTATTAGACTTGGGCTGGAAATCTCTCACTCAACTCTAATACTGTTTCCAACCCGACATTTACCCCCCCAACAATCCAACATGGTTTTACCAAGGTGTAACGTTACTTTGTTATTTTACCAACTTTCATACTGACACATCACGGCATATGTTTCATTAATCTCTCGTTGTACTGATCACTATCACGATTTCTACAGCTTTTCCCAACATTCACGGTGAGAGGTGGCGTCAGCTCCGCAGATTCACAATGTCAGCACTTAGGAATTTCGGAATGGGGAGGATGACCATGGAAAACCACGTGTTGGAGGAGTCCAAGTATCTCATCAAGGCGGTGTCAGAAAAGGGAGGTAAGTGTCCTAATTACCCCGCTATCCATCTAATCTAAAAGACATGCTCCACTGTCATAATCAAACATGCACATTGTTTAGATATTACATATAATGGACAGAATGACTCGGGTCATAGTTTATTGTTATTTTGTAACTATGGACTACATCCAAACATACAATTAACATAAAATAGTGCACATAGGGGAAAAGCAGTCACCCCTCATACATTTAGGAATGTGCATAGTGCGGTTTTGTTCCCTTTTATAACGGCAGTTGAAGCATCCGGAACTTTTCCTATAGATGGGACACTTTATAAGATTTCTGAAATATGACCATGGCTGTTAGGGTTCCCAGTGACCACCTCCTGGGGTGCGGAATCTAACCGGGCTGGCAGATAGTATTTGCAGCAGACAGGACTGGCAAATGTTGCAGCAGACAGGACTGGTAGCAGGATTTGCAGTGAACAGGACTGAAAGCAGGAACTCACAGCAGGCTGTGTATAAACCAAAAGCTATCACCATCAGCAGGGCTGCCATCAGGGGCCCTGCTGATGGGTCCCCCCAACCCCTGGCAGTGGCACGGCACCCCGTACTGGCGTGCCAGCCGATGCCGGCAGCCTGCCTGAACTCACAGCCGGCACACCAGTACAGAGCACCGGCTGTCATGTGGGGGGGCCTGGCCGCCCGGGACTTTGTGAGTCTGGGCCCGGGTGATCCTGGTGGTGGCCCTGACCATCAGGGCTGTCAATTTATGAAGGAAGTGATGGCAGCAGGAGGACAAGAGTGAGCCAATGAGGGCTCAGTAACAAAGAGCGCTGACTGACAGCCAGAGCGCTGGAGATGCCGATTGCGTGTGATTCGCTCGGCGCAGCATGATGAAGTCACATTGGATTTATCCCAAAGGCATGCTAAAACGTAGTAACTGTGAAAAGCTGCAGTTACAGCTAGGTGGTGTATCAGTGCAGAAGATAATCATTGTCAATGGCAGGACGACCTGTGTGCTGTTACGTACAGTAAGTCACTGATTTGAAATCCCCTGCAATCTACATGTGGTGGAGCCAGCCCTGCATATCACAACATGGTGGAAAGTGTCACATCTGTATGGATAATTTATTAGTAAGTAAGTTTGATATGGCTAAGATGTTGATTAATAATAATAACTTACTTTTATACTAGGAAAAGCCTTTAACCCTATTTCACTAATGGGGGCTGCAATAGGAAACATTTCCAGTTCAACGCTGCTGGGGGAGAACTTCAATTATCATGACCCAAAGTTCCAGGATCTCCTTTTAACTATAAGGAAATTTATAGTGAAGGCTCATTCACCATTATACGAGGTGCGGCTTTTCTTTTGTATAAGTACATTCAGGTATATTTACACCTTGGCAAAACCATGTTAAATAATAGGAAGGCAAATTTGATGTCCTGATGTCGAGGTGATGTTCCCTGACCTAAGTCTAAATAACAGTATAAAAGTAATGTTCGTCCCATTGCTCCCTTGAACTTGACTGCTCTGTGCAGAGTTGGATTAGGGGGGTAGGGAGTGAAGGCCCAGTATTCCCTTATTGTCGTCATCTTGGAGTCCCCCCTCCCCCGCTGTCTATATTTGCGTCTTTCCCACTCCAAGCTCCTCGTCCTGATTGGCTGTGGCAGTGGGGGGTTTCAGTAAAGGGGTTGGGCCCTTGAAGACGACACAGAAAGGAGGCCCCCCCATCCCGAGTGTCTTAAATGCCTGAGACCCCCCCATGACTTAATACGGCTCCGGGTCTGTATACTGTGTAGCATACTTCCATCCATAGCTACAAATGGCATTTTTCTTACATGTAGCCAGTCTATGTATGTCACTACCATGTACGTCCCGCTCAATGCATATAAATTTACTTGCACCTCTGGATCAGACCCATGTGGTCTGGATCAGGCCCATATTGTCTGGATCAGGCCCATAATGTCTGGATCAGGCCCATAATGTCTGGATCAGGCCCATATTGTCTGGATCAGGCCCATATTGTTGCCTCCACTACTCTTCTAAATTGATTATTGGCTACTTGATTGAGACTGCTCATAGACCTCCTCCTTGTGTGACACTAAAGACGATGAGAAACCTGACCTCATTCCTGTGTTCGTATCTTCTGGGTTTGTAGCTTGTCAACACATTCCCGATTCTCATGAAAATACCAATTCTAAAGAAAAGGCTTTTTGAGGAAAACGTGGAACTGGAATATTTTGTCAAAGAATACATTGAGCAACACAAGCAGACTCTAAATCCAGACGCACCCCGAGACTTTATTGACTACTTTCTGGTGAAGATAAAAGAGGTAAATTCTAAATATTATTGTCACCGGTTCTGCGTATGTAAATTGTGCTTCCCACAATGCTCTGCTCCAGTTATTTCATCCTGTGATATAACCTGTTCACACTGTTGACCCCAAATTAACACGGCTCTTTAAAGCTGATTTGTTCAGAATCCTGTTCACACTGACGCAGTGACCCAGGATTTTCCTGAAGTAAGAATATATTTTTTTTTCTACCTTTTTTTAACTAAACCCTCCCCTCACCCCACTGTTCCCTTGAAAAACCCAGGTCGCCCCGTCCCATTGCAGGCGTCCCAGATCATACCCGGAAATAACCTTGATTTTACCCAGGTCAAAGTAATGGCTAAAGAGACACCAAATCCCGGGGAACAGGCACTGTTTACATTTGCCTAAAAATTTTGTAGGCAGTGTGCAAAGGGTACAAGTCTGAGTTAGATTCTGTCCTAGTTGGGAGAACACTTTTGGGTGACTCTCCCGCTGGCCAACCGGCTATTCCATATATATGGACAAACTGATAGGCATTGAGGTTTTTTTATTTGTTATAAGTAAAATATTGCCCAAATCGCCACTGTAAGGGGCGGAACTTGGGAGGAGCAGTGGTGGGGCTCGGGTAGAGCTGAGAGGAACTGGGGCGTTTCTCAGGAGGACTGGGGAGGATTTGGGGCATTTCTCGGGTAGAGCCATGCAGGACTTATTTGTCCTGTTTTTGCCCCCCTAAATATTGGCAGGTATGCACTGTTACTGAAAAAAGTGAATGAGTGGCCTTTTGAGTGCTCCCCAACCTGGTTACAATTGTCTCAACAAAATCTTAATGAGACATGTTGTACATAACATGAAGATAAATGTTACTGCACTAATTGGTGATCCTGAGTATATGAACATCAGCATATGAGCAATGCGTATAAAATGCTATTAACTTGTGTCTCTAACAGGAGGAACATTCACCAAATGAACACTTCTGCGAAACCAGTCTACTAAAGACAGTCGTAGATTTGTTTGCAACTGGAATTGTAACCACAAGTTGTACCCTGAATTACGCATTGATTTTAATCAGCAATTTCCCAGAAGTCCAAGGTGAGAGAGGTCTTGTGTTGATATAGAAAGATTGTGCCAGTTTGCTCAGTTTCTTGAGACAACTGACAGTATTGGTCACAAACGTCCCTAAGTTTCCTATACAATTGATATCAGTTCTATATATACGCAGTCCTTGATTTGAGCGAACCCGGTTCTTGAGTGTCTCCGCAGTGCCGGGCAGTCAGGAGGCTGTCACGATCCCTGGACTGCACTTATGTTTCCGTTACCTTTACCTTTCATATTTCCCTTCACCCTCTGGTGTTTAGTTTCCTGGTAGGAAGAAATCAAAAGTCAGCAACCCCTGGTACTATGGGCCTTCTGGGGAGGGTTTGTATTTTTGCTGCTTGTTGTCATTTTTGTTAATAATAACAAATTTATACCTACTTCAGCAAAGGTTCATCAGGAGATTGATAATGTCACAAAGTCACAGCGCCCACCTGGCATCATGGACCGGGCACAAATGCCATACACAAATGCCGTAATCCACGAGATACAGAGAGTTTTAGACTTGGCTCCTACTGCTCATTATCACTCATTGACGAAGGATATTTACTTTCGAGGATATACTATCCCCAAGGTATGGAAACACCATGTGCCCAGACACCTACATACCAGTCCACCAAAACCTACAGTATATCTACAGTATATATATGTAAACTCTGCAATCTATATATTTCTATATATTTCTATTCTGCAGATTTGTGGAACAACTAAAATGTCAGTGTTTGAAATAACCATGAATTAATACCAAGCTTTAGGCAAATGACAGCAAGGGCCTGGGTTCCCAGTTACCTCCTGATTTTAGACTGGCAGACTTCTAACTCTATTCTCATTTATCTCCTAATTGTTATGAAGCTGCTCGGAGGGCGTGGAGACTATCTGGGACCTGGTTTCACTGCAGCCCTTGATGGTGTGGATAGACTTGCAGCTGTAGCACTCAGCAGACCACTGTACCTGGAAAACAGCCTCTGATGTGGCTGAACACTAAACACGGGATTAATAATAAACCCTATAAGACTATGCACACATAAAGGTACAATTAAATCAAAGACACTGATTACTAAGGTACAAGTCATATTGAAATACAAGACATAGATACATAAATCCCAGAAGACAACACAATATAACAGGAATCAGAGGGTTACCATAAACATAACACAAAGAAGGTAAAGGTAAAGCAGGACAGGGAGCACACATTCGAAGGTAATGGTGAAAGTGATAATGACTGGCAACCTGGGTTAATAAATTTCATGTCTCAATCACTTATCAACCATGATAATAAGTTATTAGTGACATTTTATTGATTATAACAAACCATTTAACCCTATTTACATTATAGGGAACCACAGTGATCCCGTTCCTTTCATCTGTGCTATTTGACCCCACCCAATGGGAGACCCCCACACAGTTTAACCCAGGGCATTTCCTGGATGACAAGGGGCGATTTAAGTCAAAAAGTGCATTTATGGCTTTTTCAGCAGGTGAGTAAAATTCAATTTATTATGTCGCTAATGTCAGGGCTGGATTAAGAAGCTCATGGGCCTGGGGCTTAAAATGATGAAAGGCTAACTGGATTGTCCACATAATGACACTGTTTGTATACTGATATCATTAGCTGCAACACTATGGGTCTTATTTACAATGCAGGACTGGGGCTGTAGTCCTATTAGCCCCCATGTTATTCCAGCCCTGAATAATATAGGACTGGATTGACTTTCCATTTTCATCAAACCTCCACAAACTGCTTGCAGAAGACAGGGCTTATTTCTGGCACAGTCCATGCGTTTGCCTAATGTTCCTTGACAGATATCTTTGCGTGCAGATCATAGTAGATCCATGAGGTGAGGCTTATTTATTTATAAGAGAGCCCTGCCCCCAAGATTACACTTTATAGGAGACTGGTGATTTATAAGTGTAAGTGCACTTTATTATACAATGGAGCAGTCAGAGTATACGGTAAAGGTGCTTAGTGCTCTCTATGCTCCAGTCATACGGCAATGTTACTACAGACAGAGGGGATTATTACTATGTAGAGATTCATAGTAATCCAGTCATACAGCATTGTTACTACCAGGACAGAGGGGATTATTACTATGGATAGATCCATAGTAATCCAGTCATACAGCAATGTTACTATCAGGACAGAGGCAATTTTTACTATGGATAGATCCAGCCACACATCATTGTTACTACCAGGATAGAGGGGATTATTACTATGGAGAGATCCATAGTAATCCAGTCATACAGCAGTTTTACTAAAATGTCCAAGTTTGAGTTGATTTGGAATGAAAAGGTGAACTTAAATGTAGATTAGTTATAAGTAGGCTATAGAATGTTAAGTTGAAGAACTTGGTAGATTGTCTGAACAAATACGTTTTAAGGCAGCAGTCTGTGCGTCTCAGAAGATCCTGTAAAGATCTGAGAGAACCATCTGGGATCTATCTTGAGATGAGTTAATGCATGACTGAGAGTTTTTACAGTGTCTTGTGTGAGGTATTTGGATATTCTAGAAATGTCTTTCAAATGTGTGTAACAGAGGACAAGTGGACAAATTTTATTGGCAGATGGAAATAACTACCTTCATTTATAAATGAAGGTAGTGTTCTAAAGATTTATGCACAATAGAGTAGAGTAACAGAAGAGTTCTGGATCTGGTCTATATTATGAACATTAATTAACTTCAACATCTGGTACGAAAAAGCTGAGCGTGCTATTACTATAAACGTATTTCATTATTCCCAGAAACATATATACATTCTTCTCTCTCTCTCTCTCTCTTTCAGGGAAACGTATTTGTGCTGGAGAGAGCCTGGCTCGTATGGAACTTTTCCTGCTCTTTTGCGCTCTGCTTCAGAAATTCACCTTCACTCTTCCTTCCGGAACTGAACGTGAAGGCTATGCACAGCTGAAACGAAAGAATATGAATAACCATTTTTTCTCTAAGGTCTGTGCTAAGCCCCGATCCCCATTCTCCTAAAAGTCTGCTCTGAGCATAGGCCTTATAGACAAATGCCTAGGGCGCCACTGCTTCAGTTGACTAGGGATACCAAACTAATCTGCCCGTATTGCCTGATCAGAGTGACTATCCTGAGGACACCATAAAATATATCACCAGCCAAACAATTACAAGGGAATTTGTCAGTATAATAATGATGTACTTTAAACTTCCGCTAGTCTTTAGGGGTGTATATACACTCAGTGGGTTTAGAATTGCTAATAAAACAGAAAATAATGTATCATTCTATTGATTACGTTTTGCTGCTGATTAGGATTTTATATTGATAAAATTAATAATAGCAATAACAAAAAAATAAGAATAAGAATCGATCGAATCCTTTGCCTTTGTTCACAGGGCTCTGATTGCTTCAGCAGTGGAGATACAATGTCTAAATCTGGGTACACAATAGTTTTTTCTTAGATCAGCTAATTAAAAGAGTCTTAAGTCTTCTAAGATCTTGTAATGATCTACAAGCTGCATTAGCTCCATGTGTGTGAACAATCCCAGAATCTTTTGTTGCAATCTTACGCTATAATTACACACTTCTCCTCCAGGTTGCTGAAGTTTCAAAGGTGATTTATTGCTCTGAAGATTGTAGGTCAGTACACGCTGCAGACATTGGGACATTGTTGATCAAAAAATATTAGGAGCTGCTAACAATAATTTCAAACGTCCACAGCGTGTCTGAAACGATCCTGCAGCATGTTTGGTACGTACGCACTTAAAAGATGTCTGCTGAAAGGGTCATTCATATTTTGATTAAAAAGATCATCTTTCTGATTTGTCTACCCACCATAATCCTCACTGCATTCTAAATCCCATGTGGATTTATGTTTTCAGCACCATTGTTACGTAAAATAAGGATTTCTCAATAATTTGGATGACGTACACATGTCCTCACTTTATCATTTACATAGATTCCCATCTCTCAACTTGCAAACTTTCAAAGTACACTTCTCATCCACAATCAGGGCTGGACGATTTTAGGTCATAAACAGTGGATAAAGCTACATGCCATTAGTCTTGATTCTTCATTTTATCACTGTTGCATACCCTTGCCACAAAAAAGTTACAACTGTTTTAGTTGGGAGGAGGGCAAGAAAGTTTCATATGCGCCCCCTCCTTTTTGCAAAGACAATTTTTATTTTACTTATATATAAATAATCTTCAGACACATTTTTATTACTCTGCAGATTTGTGGAGATTCTTTGCTCCTTGCAACGTTTCAAATGACATAGCAAAGCTGCTAGAAGCACAGAATCTCTGAGCCTGATGACTCTGTTCAGTGACAGAACTGGTTTAGCTCTCTGTGTTTCCTGTAACAGGTACAGGTACAAAGGTACATGAACTAATTATCTTGCAAATGTTATTCTTAAAATACTAGATAGTAACCTGATGATTTTCAAAATGCAAAAAATAATGCTAAATATATAAAAGAGGAAACATGTAATAAAAAGTGATGTCAATGCAGACAATAAAAGTGTTAAAATAAAAAACAAAACTAAAAACAGAAGTAACAAATTACTGTTGTGTCAAAGTATAATAGAAAGACTCTGATAAACATTGCTCAGGAGATTGATATATTGATGGAATACTCTGACTGACACGTACATCACATGCCTAGAACAGATGTGCAACAAGTATTTACCTTTTTATATAAAATGTAAAATATATGGAAGTGTTGCTTATGCATCGAATAATTTTAAAAATACAAAAAAATGAAAAGTATTTTTATTTGTATTTTTATTAGTATGATTTTTTTTTTAAATTCTTGATATACTTTTAGTGTTCCCATCGTCACGTAATCACTCATGCATAGTGTAACAGTGCATTTTCTTTGTCTAATGCACCATGATAGAATGATCATGGTGTCTTAGAGACCCTGGATCACTCCTGACTGCTGGAGCCACAAACTGGTATTGTTTTGTAGTGTTAGTTAGATTGTCTGATTCCTACTTAATAAAACTGGCTGAGGTCAGGTGCACCTGAAATATGGAGTTAGTGTGAACATTCTGCTACAAAATCCCCTCTCGTTCACAATATATTTATATATTATATATAAAGCTCCCCCCTCCGCTTTCTCCAACAGGGCTCAATGCAGTGCCCCCTTAAAAAAACTAGTTGCACGCCCCTTTAAAAAGGCCCTGTATATTTAGCAAGATTATTATTTTTATTAGTAGTAGTAATAATAAAAATAACAGAAGTAGTAATAATATTCGTAGTAGTAATAATAATATTGGTAATAGTAACTTACCTGTAATTACTGGTCCCGTCCCCGGAGAGAGGAGAGCATGTACGCTCCAAATGTAACCGGACCAGTGAATGCGCCCGCTTGGCCTTCTATATACACGCATCTAAATTATACAGTGTGGTTGGGTTTGGGGGGATTTGTGTGTTAAGAGCTGCAATTCAGGCATGAGAGAGCAGGTCAGGGGTTAAATGCAGGTGTCAGGCACAAGATGAATATAGGGATGAAGTAACAGTCCAAACATGGTCCACACGACTTTAACAAGTTGCAATGTGCTGATAGAAAGGATGTTCAAAAATAACATAAGCATTTCTGGATGAGCATGGTGGGACCAGGACCGCCACCAGGATCACCCGGGCCCAGGACTCACAAAGCCCCCCACATGACGGACGGTGGCCGGCGCTCTGTACTGGCAAGCATTGAGTTCAGGCAGGCTGCCAGCAGTGGCTGGCACACCAGTACAGGGCGCCGTGCCACTGCCGGGGGTTAGGGGGATGGCCAGGCCCGGGACTGTAGAACCGGCTGTCCCCCCCTGATGGCGGCCCTGGGTGGGACTGCACCAGGAGCTTGGAATCTACCTGTGACCTGGTCTAGATCCTCCGCTGGTGAGGAAAGGCTGGTGAAAGCAGGTGCTGCAGTCCTAGGAGCTCAGGAGAAGGGCTGATCGCTGGGTAGTGGATCTGATAAGCTTTTGTGAGGGGCAGACAAGTGTGCTGGCTGCAAATCCACCCAAATATGCATCTAGCCAATCACAGGCCGCGACGACCATTTTGATTTTTATTTCTCGACTAACAGCTGTCCTCTGCTGAAGACTTCATGCAGGTAACTGTACTTATTGTGTGTACTGTGTGAATGGAGTGTGTACTGTGTGTGAGTTCTGGAGATATAGATATATATATAATGCTGGAGAAAGGCCTTGTAAGTGGCTGGTGGCTAAACATGTACATGGATGTGACCAGCATTTCTGCCATTTTATTTTAAGTATAAAGTAGCATAGTTACTGGCTAATGGCATAAGTGCTGGGTATCTATCTATCTATCTATCTATCTATCTATCTATCTATCTATCTATCTATC
>JABWIB010002587.1:8172-19566 GCA_016617825.1 Platyplectrum ornatum | reverse complement strand
CACCACTTCTAAATGTCCATACCACCACTTCTAAATGTCCATACCACCACTTTTAAATGTCCATACCACCACTACTAAATGTCCATACCGCCACTTCTAAATGTCCATACCGCCACTTCTAAATGTCCATACCATCACTTCTAAATGTCCATACCACCACTTCTAAATGTCCATACCACCACTTATAAATGTCCATACCACCACTTCTAAATGTCCATACTACCACTTCTAAATTTCCATTTNGACCACTGGTCTATACTTTATTATAGACACACCACAGTCTGCACGAGAACATTGTGGCAGCATGTACCTTCTAAATGCTTTACTACCAGTATGGTTACGGTGTGTCTGGGTTTTTAAACAGAAAAAAATATATTGTTATGGAACAGGCCCTAAAAAGGATGAATATGAGGCCAAGGTGTTCTTTAAAAATACAAAAGTAGCATTACTTGTTTGCAAAGTGTGGTGACGGTCCATAGTCCAGTTATATAAAAACACAAACTTGTCTAGCCCAGATGTTAGAAAAGCCTTATTCAAACAAGGGGCGCACACAAAGAGATTACATTCAGGACTGGTCAACAAACTATAATGATAGTTATTCTGTCCACAGCAGCACATACTGAGTGCAAAGTGCAATACAATCACATACATCAAAGACACTAATAAAAGACACAAATGGCTGACTATTTAGTTTACATTTAGAGAAAAGGTTAAAGTATGATTAATATATGGTGTTTATTATGCAAAGTCCTACCCTTTACCTAGAATGCCGCTCAGAACTATGACTGGTGGCAAAATAATTGGAGCTCATATCTGTCACTAAGTCAATGCGGAATCAGTAATGACAATAAAGTATGCAATCACAGAGAGCAGAGCTTAGTATGAGAAGTAACAGGACATTTATCATTACACCATGGTAACCACAGTATGTGGAAAGTACCAAAATATGGACTGTGGTCTTGTCCATCTTACTGGGGAATCCTGAGAGTCGATTTCAAACTGCACATATACACAGAGTATACATTGATTTAAAATCAAGATCAGTTAAACAGTACAGAATAAATATAACAAAATCATCCCCCGAGATGGGCACTTTATAGACCCTTTCACTCCTATCAGCAGTCATTATGGACTGGATCCAGATTTCCAAACGACAGCATGTTTAAAATGGCTTTATGTTACACTGTGCTTGCCCAGAACAGGACTATGCATTGAGAAATAGTTGTTTGACTAGAGTGGAATAAGGTTAAATCCAATTCTATAGCCAATGCTAAACACACAAGACACAGTGACTGTGCATGTAAATACTGTTGATTTATATACTGACACATAATAAAGCTCTTTAATTCTCAGTACTTCCTCAGTTATTGCTGGTATCCTTTCTCATTATAAGGCTTTATGTGAATTAGAGCCTTATAATGTAACAGGGGATAATTTGAGCACCATTATGCAGGAGTAAAGAGCTTTATTATAGGTCAGTTTACATTTTCCCAAAATAAAGCTCTTTATTCTTCCAATATTGTGCCCAAATGATTCCCCATAATAGGGTTTCTGGCAGTTCCCCTGGTATCCCAGGAGAGATGGCAAATCTCCCGAAACTTGAACTTAGGGAGTGATTTCATATAAATCACTGCCTCAACCCTGTTCGGTATGATGGTGGGCACGGCTTAATGATGTCAAACCCTGACCACTCATAGCAAAGGCTTTGAGGTTTACATAAGTCACACCCTAGGCCAACCTCTATGGTTCCCGCCTTTGCCTTCACCCAGGGGGGGGGGGGGAGAATCCAATTGTTGGCAACCCTGCTTTGGCCCTGAGTGGTTTTCAAATTATACCATAATCACTTGAGGACCAGTATATGATTACTCAACAGGACTTGAATTTTATATGATAGCTGATGCTTGATCCTAAGTTTCAATTATAACTTCTCTATGCACTCCCCCAGTTCTAAACTGCACCGTAACTTCTTCGAACTCAGTTGTATGCAGAAGGGCGTTGGACGTAGTCCTCCGAAAGGTCCATACTGTACAATTTAAATTCTCCCACCTCCATTCATCAGGCCTAAATGCATACGTATGAGTTAAGTCATGTCCTACATACTGAACCGTAATTTGATTGTCGTGATCGGAGGACAGGTATGTTTAATATCATTTTAGCAGCAGGCAACAGTCAGAAATTGGATGTGATTGAAGCCGCATACTGCCCAGCAAGTTGTTTTGGAAAACCAATATAATTCAAATAAAAGTTAAATGGTTTGTTCATCCTGCTATCTTTCTCTGTAACTATGGTTACACATATAATTGTATAGTTTTTCTCATTGTTGGTCAAAATCCGTATTCTTCAGTACCTATCACATAATACACTGTAAATAAGTAATAATAAGGGGCTCCCTTATGTTGTATTATTAATTAATGGATCATATAAGCAACGATTACTCCTGCCAGCACAAGACAAACTTAAAGTCTAATTAAGACTGGCACATGCACTATGTGTGACCATTATTTCTGCAGCAAATTGACCAGGTCATACTGTTTTCATGAATACATTGTGTTTACTGGGTTTTCATACATATTAGTAGAGCTTGAGAGATTTTAGTAAAAATAATG
Source organism: Platyplectrum ornatum (assembly GCA_016617825.1). NCBI lineage: Eukaryota > Metazoa > Chordata > Amphibia > Anura > Limnodynastidae > Platyplectrum > Platyplectrum ornatum. The sequence goes on along the minus strand of JABWIB010002587.1, from coordinate 16,960 downwards.
TGGGCATTAAAATCACAAGACAATTCCCCGGAGTTGCACAGAACATGCCTGCTGTTTTACCGCCAAATCCTGGGAACTCCGCTGCTACCTCATTAGTAAGTGACAAAACAGCGCATTTTACTTAGTGAGTGCCCTGACCTCTCCTTCGACAAGTGCTAGAAATTGCAAAAAAATATTTTCAAATCTCCAACTTTTTTTTTGCATAATTTATTTTTTACAGGTCATTTTATTTCTATCAAAATACTGGAAGGTAATAGGACCCCTCACTTTTATTACATGTACAGTCACTTATTTATAATGTACCCTTTGGATAATACATCTATTTTTTACTTTATGTATAGATTTTATCTATACAGACAGCACACCTGTGTGATCACCGACACGATACAAGGGGCACATATGTGACCGCCACTCCTCGGAAGTGCTTGAGTACTTGAGCCAAAAAATTAGTTTCCAAGAGCCGAGATGTACTAAAATTAGACAGAACTCCATTAGAAGCAAAATATGTCATATTCAAAAAGAAATAACCTCTCTCTAGCCAATTCCATCAATTAGCTACGTTGGCAAATATTAATAGCAACTTACTACCCAATACATATTTAACTTTTATTTGTATTTTGCTGTACAACAAATATATTTTTACTTTTACTCTTATAACCAGGGCTCGAAGTGGGGGTGTATACGGGGGTATGCCATGCCGGTACTTCTCCCACTGATTTAATGTAAAACTACAAATCTTCACTGACGTCTATTATATTCTGTGTTTCCATACAGCCACTTCTATGTCCACCTCAACCACTGCTTATAACTATGTTGTAAAAAGCCCTTCTGTGATTTTGTGGAAGCTTTTTTACTCTGATCCAAGAGCAGTGATATGGTAGAAGCATGAGGTCCAGTTCACCCGTAAGAGTTCGCCATCCTATAGTGGAGGTGTTCTTCTATTTGTCCTTCTATTTGTGCACTGATCCAGATAAAAGGTAGAGTTCCCTTTTAGCCATCTTTCCAAGGTGTTCCCTGTTCTATTTTATTTCTTTTTTAATGTGTTTTATGTGCAAAGCCACCAGCATGGCCAGACCCATATGTTTTTTTTTAAACTTCTTTATTCTGAGGATTTGAAGGATCAGTTGATCCTCCAATCTCCCTTTAATTCTTGTGGCCCCATAGCATACCTCTCAACTTAGCAGAGCCTGAGTTGGACACATAGGCCCTGCCCCTCGGCCCCACCATACTCGGCCCCGCCTGCCTACTCCGCCCATGTCACCTCCCAACACCACCCACATAACATCATTCCCGCCCCCATTCAGCAAAGCCCTGCCCCTTTTGCTACCATGACTCGCGGCAAACGTTAACATTTTTATGATATAACTTTAAAATAAAGTTTGTCCCCTTTAGGTGGGAGGGACAGCTGGACAGTCCCCCAAAAGTGGGGCTTTCAGCAGGACAGTTGGGAGGTATGCCATAGCTCAGGAACCCGATTGCGATTGCTGCGACCCCTGTAGCTACGCCACTGTGAATATGTGTTTTAGGTAGGGTGTTTCATATTAATAAAGCATTTCCGGGTATTTAAGAATTTTGCCACTCGCGATTCCTTGTTTAAGGAAGACTCCACCTAGTCCATCTTAAAGATAGAAAAACAGTTTGTTGTGTAATAAGAGAGAGAGGATGGTTCCTCCTTAATCCACATATATATAAGAATATTTATATCATGCCGCTTTAGATATCATGAACCACAGTTGTCATAGACCTTTAGTCATGCCATAAATACCCTTGACCAGGGCTCGAAGTGGGGGTGTATATGGGGGTATGCCATACCGGCACCAATCTAATCTATCCAAATATTTTTCTTGGCTATACATTCACATTCTCCAGTATTTAAAATAAAACTTCAGCGCTTCAATCTGATTGGTGCTTATGGGCAACATTCCCACTTTTCAATCTCCTTGCAGTCTCCCTGCTTAGGCCTGGCTCTTTTCCAATATTTTTAAAGTGAAATAAATATTAGTGCATTTCAATGAATCTTTCTACTCAATCCATAATGACCAATTGGCAAAAAACCCTAAAACTTAAGATGGCCATACACTATAAGATAAATTGTTCCAATCAAAAGATTTTTCAAGAGTGGGCAAAACCATGTTGAATTGCAGGGGAGGCAGATTGAATGATTTGCAGCCAGTATTACAGGTGAGAGATGATGTTTCATAGCACAAGTCTAATAACAGTGTAACAGTAACGCTGGTCAGTATCTGTGTGCAAAATGCAACAATAAAGTATTCCCCCTGCATGCAGACACTAACATTCATTTACCTCCCCCTGCAATTCAACATGGTTTTACCCACTCTTGAAAAATCTTTCAATTGGAACAATTTATCTTATAGCGTATGGCCAGCTTAAAGCACAGCTTTTTACTAGCTACTACAAATATGAAATTAAATGGTGACGTACCCTCTAAAACCTTTTTTACAGATTTACTTTTTAATATTTATAAATTCATCTAAATATTTAGTGGTGACAAAAGCATTCATAATACGCAGACAGCTCATTGATGTCTATTCAGTCAAGTAATTTCTTGCTAAATATTTTATTTAACTCCATCACCGAAACTTTCTTATTTATAGAGTTTAGGCAAAGCTCATCTATTTTTTTGAAAGATTAAAACATGAGGAAGGCTACAAGCTCTATTTCCTAAACTATTTTCTAATAAAACACCTTAATATTTATAGCACTGGAAGAAAACTCATTTTCTTCCTACAAGATAAAAATCTATGTGGGCCATGACCTTCTGATTTTATGCAAATGTCATTGCTGTTAACTGGAACAAAAAAATTTATGCAGCCAGTGGGATCGCCTCTGTTTCTAGCAGAGATGGGCAAAGTTTCGGCAACACAATGGCCGGTTTACCATACATATAAAGATGCCAATAAATAAGTCAATCATATATAGCTGCATAAAGTCTTTCTTTACTTGTGACCTGAATATCAAATAAAATACTTGTAACCAAAACATTGAAGAGTTGTAAAAGTGATTACCTAGGAGTCTTATCGAGCTATATTTCACGTGTTTCTGAAATAACATCTCGTAAAACTTTCTGAAAACATAAAAAGACAATGCACATAAAAGAAAAACAATACACAGAGTAACAAACATGGTGCAGATATAATGATTAACAAATCAATGTTACTGTCTTGCTATAGTTTCAAATGGCAATCAGGTTTTGGAAACATGGGCCCAATGCAGATCTCTGTGTAAACATCTGTAAGCCCGTAAGAGAGAGGAGTGTGAATTCCCCGTCACTCCCATATCTCGTGTGAGGTTTTAGACACTTACATGTCCATATAGACACTTACATGTCTATAACTTATACCTTAACTTAGCCTTCTGAGCTGCATGCCTATCCCCACCAACATGATTGGAAATGGACATGCTGAAATGAAATCACACACCCCTGGACAGATCTCTTAATGACGGATTCTAGTTCTGAATGCTAAGAGATCTATCAAAGAACAGATCTTGCGGAAGTTGGGTGAAAACCCATGTTTGTGAATGTTTGGATTCCATGTCCATAAAGATGTGTGTTCCATGAGTCTGGGGTGTCCTTAGATCTAAACACAGGGAACAGGCAAGTGAATTTAATTCTGAAGATTAATTGAAGGATAAGTAGATGGAGAGAAGCAAGGCAGCTATAGAAAAGAACCAGTGCATAAGGAAGAGATGGTTGGAGACAAGGATAAACGCAGTGGACCGCATCCTGCTTACTGCCGTAAATAGGACCAAACTTCATGTCAATGTGCTGTATTCCTGTCTTCATAAAAATGCAACTAAAAAAAAAAAAAAGAATATAATTACATTTTTGATCTTGTCATTTTGTAGTACATATAAAGCAAGATTTACTAATGGCGTCTTAATTGGTTGATGTGTAAAAAGAAATATAAGTTAAATTGGTTTAAAGAGGTTACCTTAGGAAACCTTAAACTGGCCATACAGGCGATTGGAGCAATAATCGCTTTAGTGTATGGCCATGACTTTTTTTTCAAATGGCGATAAAATTCTGAATCAATGAGTCTAATAATGGAATAATTTGATTTTATGGCAAGTTTAAAAATGATCAGCCTATGCTGATGATTTCCTTTACCTCTACCCCCTGGATGGAGTTGCTGCTATGCTTTAAGTCAGACAGAGATCTCCAGCCATGGAGGTGTAGAAACTCCAGCAACACACACTATTGACTTAGCTGGTTCTGCGTGGGTGGGTCTCCTGCCAATTTTGAGAGGGGGCCAAGCCAATCACTGCAGAGACAAACAACTCATGCAGCTCTCTGTCAATCTAAGCAGCACCTCTACCATGAATGGCATAGTGGGAAATCTTCCCGTTTATCAAGCCACCTCCTGCTGGAATTGAACATCGTGGTAGTGTATGGTCAACAAGCGGATATCAGAAATTGGAAGTATAGTTGTTGGAAATTGTCCAGGACATATATTGCACAAACATCACATTCGACTTTCAATAATGACGTTTTACTTTACAAGCAGCAAGTTTCACAGCTGAGATTGTGTTTTTTAAAGAGAAAACAATGGCCCATGAAGATTGTGATGACGATGGGCCAGACCAGGGTTCAAGAATAGATCCATTACAGATTACTCATTATCAGCCCCTTGGGGATCTGACCAACAAAATACACAGGAATGAGTTCTTGGTTTATTTAATTTATCGTACGTGAAGTTACAGAAATGTATTTTATCCTAAGCCATTTGGTACTTCAGATTCGTACTTAGCAGCTAATCTTCTTTACATTTCTTTAAATGGTTTAATGAAACACGCAGAGAATTTAAATAATTCACATTTCCACCTGACAAATCTTTTCTAAAATTTGACGGATCATGAATAAAACCATAAATTAATCCACCTAGAAAAATGAGGTCGTTGTCATAGATTTGTCAGTCGAGGTTTGATGTTCTTTAAAGATAATGGAGGATACCCATCTAGTGTTCAGTGGGAAGGCTATTTCATTAACTTTTCATTCATTGAAGATCAAGGCTATGTTTAATGTAATAAACTGATAAAGACCAGGCATTGCAGGAAAATCGCTTAGCACTCATACACCGGGGCCAAACCTGGAGGGTTTCTGTAAAATTCCTGTAACTAAAAAATAAATAAAAACCTATAATTATACAAACAGGATGCACCCTGTTGTTATATCACACAACAGTGCCTTAAATTCATCTCCACACAGGGTTTGGTTTGCCCATTCGAAAAGTCCTACTTCAACAGGGCCGTTACCGACAACCATACCCCGATGAAGCTCAACAGGAGAAACACATAGAGGACTCTTCAATGGCATTTTTTTCTTCTACCCAAGCCCTTATACAAACTCCCACCATAACACTCTGTATGAATTACATTGACATCGCAGCTTTCAATTGAACTAATTGGTTGCGTCACATGTTTAGCCCACTATCAGCTAAACTATCAGTCATTAATAGTATTATTAGTGTTATTCAAACTGTAAATAATAACCAGTGAACTGTTAATTCCCTTAGAATAACAGTATAATGATACAAATAATTGCTCAGCTGGTATACACCATTATGGTATATGGGCACTTTTTTCCCTGCTAAGAAGAGGCGGAATTACCCCTGATGTAGCAGGTGCAAGGCAACGGGGCCCATGAGGATCCTGAAACTCTCAGCTCATGTCATGTTCCTGACAGCTGATCGGCTAAGCATATCGGCTGTGCCAGGGAGAATCAATGGTGCTGGCTGTAAATCCGCTCAGACCTGAGGTGCGCGCGTCTGGGCACCTACCAATATAGCCAATGGACGAACCCAGATTTTGGAAAACAGCATGTCCATCCCTTTAAAGGTAAGGGGGCCCAAAGAATATTTTTGCACCTGGTCCCATAACTATCTAGTTCCGCCTCTGCTTGTATAGGCCCCGCCTCCTACGATTTTGTGATATGTTTTTGAAATGCTCCTTCCTCCTCCATAACCCCCACTTCGAGTCCTGGTTGGAATTATAGGTCTTTAAAGTTTAAGCACTTTTGTGTCATATATAGTTTGATGTGTGCTGTTTTAATGAGTCTCGAAGAAAATATTTGTCTACTGCTATATATGCCGACAATAAAGTAACAAATATTCCTAAAAATAAATCACAAAACTGAAATTTGAGCTAATGGCGTGTTTTGCAAAGATACGTGTACAATGTCACCCAAATGACTGGTGATTAAATTCACATGAGATGCAGATACATCAGGAACAGTCATTTGTGAAATGGTTTTCGAAATGTATTTAATAACCTGTCTCCGCACTTTCTAAAGAGAACGGCGCTGTTTCCATACTCATAGGACGCGATGCAATTGCAATTGTCAGTGGATATTGCAGAACTGTACATTAATTTTAGGAAATGAGTATTTCACATCACCATATGTCAGCTTATGAAAAGAAACCACACTGATGTTCATTGTCAAAAGTTGTTTTTATATTATTTCATGTGCAACTTTTTCCTTACTGATAAATTCAAGGTTATATCATTGTAATACAGAGAGATGTAGTGGTCCTGGAACTGGCCAATGGAAGAAACATTGTGTAACTATTGTTTTTAGGTGTATGACACTAAATAGGGCATATGGGACGGACTGGATTGAGAGTACTGCAAGTCCTATGTGTGGATAACCACTCCCCCTGTAAGTGCAGAAATCTGCAAAAAGACACCCACCTCAAGTTTTCCACTCTGCTCTTATAATAGGGTGGCGGGAAAAGCTGGACAGTCCTTACAATGGGCATACACAATGTATGCCCATTGTGCATACATTAGTCCAGCCCAAGCCCCCCCCCCCCCAAAGACTGAAGACTATGAAGGTCTGATCTGTAAAGGTTCCCTGTAGAGTGGTATAACAAGATACATAAAACTAAATAGATGAGCAAATAGGAGCTAAGTAGGTCTGCTGTCACTTTGTCCCTGACACATAAAGAGAGGAGAACTGTCAATACTTATTTTAGCTTACTTACTTTAAAATGGGAGTTTTCATATTACCATAAGTAATAATAAATCAAAATAATGTCTTCTATACACTTCTACATAGTCAGGGTAAAGCGTCTCTTTTAATAAGCCACAGGTGAGTGACAGCATAGATNATACATGCAGGAAGACAGCGGTGTGACATAGGTGGCAATGATACCACCAGTCTGGAAGGGAATTTTTGATGTCCATTGTTCACTGCAGGGCCACCGGCCACTGGCAGACCCAGGGCCCAGGAACGCACTTAGATGCCATTATTGGTGTCTAAGTGAGTTCTGGCATGCAGCAACAACAAAGGGAACACAGATAACATAGGTAACATAGCACTGGTCCACCATTCTGTCTAGGCCTGGGACAGTAGGCCTGGCTGTTTTCCCTTGATTCACTGGTTCAGTGTCTCTGAAAATGTGGCCAAATGGTAACAGTGAGTTTGGCACACACTGAGACAGAGCAAGAGAAAGTAAAGAGGAGAGAGCAGACTGGAAACCAGGACGGTGTAGGGTGACCACTAGTGATCAGCGGATGAATTGCATGTTTGAGCAACAGACTTCTCTGACAGGAATATGCTGGAAGGACTGGAAGAGGTCTCCTGGCATCCACGCCGACCATATCACTCTATACCCCTCTATGCAACCCCAGTCCTTTTTATATGACTGTAGTGAAAAAATAGGATGGAACTGAGTAACCCCACAAGACAACCCAGTGCACCCCTACAAAAGAAGCATTGCTGCTATTATGTGATTTGTGGCATCACTTTGGCGTCATTGTATTGCTTAGTAAAGAAAATACTTTTGCACTATGACTTTTAAACATGTTTCCTCCCATCTATGATTCAACCATTCATCTTTTTGTTACCGGTTTTACAAAATGATTTTTTATATTCATTTATGAAAGTATTTTGTTTTGTTAGATATTGAATTGTGTCTCTTAACCTTTAATAGTATCATCTTATGTCACATGAATCTGTGACTTTTTACTGCCCCCTGGTGGAAAATCATTCAAGGGCGAGTTTATTTTTATTTGTTTTTTTTTGTTTAAAGTAATAGCTTGGCCAGCAATATGGCGGTTGACATGTTATGATTGTAAACCTTATATTTATAGTGACATCTTGTACCAGTCTCACACACACAGTGAAAATTGATTATATTCCTTTGGAGTTGGTCCCAATGTATCTTGTGTAAGATAAGCAATTTTGTGTTCCACATAAGACTAGTAAACTCGATAATGATGACTGTCTAATCTGTACGTTTAATGCATCTATACTGTACTGAAATCTGTGCATCATGATCATTGTACAGAAACACATTTGTGCTGCTACTCATAAGGCATTCGTCCAATCCCTCCAATGAGGACCATGAATAATAAAATGTGGGCACACATCCCATGGCTTGTATTGATGCCAGGGCATTCCAGCAACATTATGGTTTAAAATCAGCTGGTTAAAAGAAAAATGTAAAAACTGGGCTTAAAGTTACTCCCTGCACCCACCACCCTCATGTGAAGCAACCCCTCCCTGCACCCATCACCCTCATGTGAAGCAACCCCTCCCTGCACCCACCACCCTCCTGTGAAGCAACCCTTCCCTGCACCCACCACCCTCCTGGGAAGCAACACCTCCCTGCACCCACCACCTTCTTGTGAAGCAACCTCTCCCTGCACCCACCATGCTGCTGTCAAGCAACCCCTCCCTGCAACTACCACCCTCCTATGAAGCAACCCCTCCCTGCACCCATCACCCTCCTATGAAGCAACCCCTCCCTGCACCCACCACCCTCCT
>JABWIB010002586.1:5360-17524 GCA_016617825.1 Platyplectrum ornatum | reverse complement strand
AGGGAGAATACTTTATTGTTGCATGTTGCACACAGATACTGACCAGCGTTACTGTTACACTGTTATTACACTTGTGCTGGAAACATCATCTCTCAACTCTAATACTGATTGCAACTAATGACATTTACCTCCCCTGCAATTCAACATGGTTTTACCACTCTTGAGTAAGTGGTGAGTAAGTCAATAGTGCCTAAAGTCCAAACTGGTCCAGTGTGTATGTATGAATCAACTCTGTAATCTGGACTGTAAATAGTTGCCAAAACCTTTAAAAAAAAAAAATAAGCGCCTCTTGTAAACCTCATTGCCGCGTGTATCCAGTATTACGGTGAGTTGTAGGATTTGTTTGTATACTGAGGAAATAACTTCAAATTAATATGCTTTTATTTATTTATTTTTGTAATCAATGTTTATTGCAACCCAAAAACACATATTTACACATTGAAGAGCTCGATTGCTCAATTACCAGCGTTAAGTATAATAAGACAGATGTAAGATGTCAGCGCCTTCGTCGAATGTATCTTTAAGTCGACAATTCCCAGTCCATTGATCTCCTCCTGAGATATATATTACTTCCAGTTAAATTCCCTGTCAGATGCAATTCTCAGACGCATTTAATAGATTGTATTTGCATCAGCTTAATGCAGCCATAACACTTTCAGAAAATTAATTTTGCGCGATATCATTTTCATGCAGCCGATTGCCACAAACGTATCTCCAGCCAAGTGATGGAAAACAATATCCTTTCTATTATGTAAAGCAGCCGATGTGTTAATAAATATTCACACACGCATTTGCATAAACCTCATATAGCTAAGTGCAGCTTTTCACATGTCTTTCGTAGCCAGAGGTAATTACTACTTTACTTTAAAATTATTACTCCGGGTATAATTACAGCGAAGACAAACAAGAAATACACAAACCGTTAATCAAATTAGCATCTGCACCGACGTACAATAAAAATAAGTTGATAGGATAAATTAAGGACAGGCAGAGCTTAGTTGAGGACATGATATGCTCTATAAAGGTGTCTGCGTGTCCTATGAATATGTAAATGATGATCGGTGTGCTTAATAATTACGTCTTATGTCATTTCTAACTGGACTGGACAAAAAATACTGCACCTTCTACCTCATCTGCTGCACCCACTGACTGCTCCCCTGACTGCTTCCGACTCCTATCCTCCTCTACTAGAACTTCTTTATCTCTCTTACTGACCGCTCCTCATTACTCTGCCAACTTGATATGTAACGAATCCTCCCTGTACTACCCCACTTACTGGTACCCCTATTTTGGATTCAGGGCCATTCCCAGCAAACATACAGCGAACAGGCAGCCAAGAAGACAGAAGTGGACCCGACAGAGAGCAATCGCTGAATGTCGTTGAATGAATCGCTGAATGGTGTTCCTCACCGTACTCATCCCCCTCCATTACCCTAAATCTCCCTAACCTTACATTTCTCTTATCCATCCCTCTCTGCAGCTTTACCCCCAACCTTACCCGTATACACTCCATATCCTCCCTGCAGCCTAACCCTAACCTTCCACTTCTATACTCCACCCCATCCCTGCAGACTAACCTTCCCGGTCTATACTCCATCTCCTCCATGCATCCTAACCTTCCTTTTCTCTGATCCATCATCTCCCCACAGCCTAAACCTAACCCTCTTTTTCTATCCTGCATCCTTTCTATATCCTTTCCATTCAGCCTAACCTTAACCTACCATCCTCCATCCCCTCCCCAGTTGCGGCCCTAGGAATAGGCTGTATAAGCGGATGCCTATGGCCCAGCGGGGTCAGGAGTCCCTAGGGGCCCCGCGCTATATGGCCTTTTCCTACCAGAGCCGCCGGAGCCTGCCATTGAAAGGTCTGCCGGGGAGCTATGCTGATAGGGCCTAAAGTTTAAATCTGGTCCATTGTGCTCAAAGTTCATACTGCAGTAGTAGCGGAGTTCAGAGCGTCGTGAGATCTTTATTCCAGCTGATGTAGTTATGTAGCATGTAGTTAACTTAACTAAAGTTGGTGACGTTAAATTATAATTTTGAACATCAACTCTAATCGTGTCAATAGTGTCTAAAGTCTGAATCTGGTCCAATTAGATCTGATTTAGTCCTAATCCCTAAATCAAGTTTAATCATAGAAATATTATTTCAACTCTCAGATTACACCTCACAAATGCTGAATTATTTACTACTATTAAAGGTGCAAGATAACGACAAAGATATCTTTCATATATTCTCTAATAATCTTATAATCATATGCTCCTAGTATATTAAATAATATTAAGAACATTTTCATGGATGAAGTATAATAGAAAACAAATTCCATAACGCGTGTAAAGATTCCTCAATTTGTTGTACTACTCTAATGTGAGAGATCCCTCCTAATAGAATTCCCTCTCTTTACGACTTAGCTAGTTTGAAGCCGGTGGCACCATGGACTTGACTGGTGTAAATCGCACGTCAACTGAAAAGCTAAATATTTTCTTTTCTGCTCCTACACCTATAATCTAAAAAAAACTGTACAATCATCTTAATGTGTATGATTGAATAATTCATAGAGAGGGGGATTAAAATTCATGAGGGAGACATTTAGAAAACAACTCTTGGAGGAAATCATATCTATACATTCATGGTTCAACTCTGTCTACCACCCAGGTTCATAGTAAATCATTACGTCTCCAGCACATAAAGAAAGTCATTGTCGATGCAGAGTGCTCGGAAAAAGACAGTTTTCCAGCTTTCAGAGACAGAAAATGTATAATGTTCTCCTATATTTCTTCTCCCCGTAAAATATTTTACTTTTAAATTCAGATTTGACTTTCAATTAGAGCACTAAGTGATGTTATTAGACTTATAGAACTTAATCCATAAATTGGATGTAGTTTGGTATTAAAAGAAAATAAAAAGTGAACAGTATTCATGCATATGTTGGATCCGAAGTTGTTACAGTGGTTGGCTCTGTATGTTCTGCAAGATAGAAAAGCCAGAAAGTAAACATAATAGTGTCTTATTAGATCCCTTTTTACATTTGAATAAACTATTGAAACTCATTGAAAGACATAGATCTATGGACTAACCTTTATAATGCTTGTCATACACTGTATTCTATTCTAGCAGAATACTCCCATATAAATAGCAATGACCACTGACATTGAGCCAAATTCATTCTCAATAATTGCAAAGATCAGATTGCAATGAGTTGGCTATGATATGTTGACATTTTGGCGACCCAAAGTACTGTACAAGAACAGTTTCCATGGGTTATTAAGCAGGATGACTGGTAGTAAATTGGAGGGGGAAGTATGGAATATTAAAGCGAGGGCGTGCCAGGTGCCCATAGCTGTACCCAGACATCTGAGCCATTGCCATTTTAAGCGAGGACAACCTTGGAAATATTAAGGTAAGGTTCTTCATACTCAAGGCTACATTGTCATCCAATGCTGGGTTCTGTGTTCCAATGTTATCTGTATACTGAATATACAGAATATGTATGCAGGAGGCAAATTTACTAATTGCCAAGATGAGCATTTCGCATGCAAACATTGTAAAGATGAAAAACAAAATAATCAAAAGTGTACAGGTTGTAATAGCTGTCAATTTCACCTAAAGCGAGTTCTGAACAAATTANATTCATTTGCATCTCACGCAAGATGACTTCTCACAGCAAGATGTCCACACAAACGCGATTTGTCTCGCCTCTGAGAAAATTCAAGTCTTGGTAAATTTTCAAACTCGACCTTTCAAATCGAGTACAAGATGTGTTTATAAACATCGAGATCAAAACCCAGACCATCTTGATGCTTCGTAAATGTCCTCCAAGATCTTAATCAGTTTATTAGACATCAGTTACATGTGTCCTCGTGTCCTCAGGAACTTAATGTAAGATGACTTGCAGATTATCTTATTGTTAACATACTCCTTTAAATGTAGGGACCAATAACATTTGTTTTAGATCCAGACTTTTTTTATGCACTGTACTGTATCATGTGCTTTACAACTGATAATGCACAGATATTAAACAAATTCTATGGACCATATTCAGACTTTAGGCACTATTGACTTACTCACAACTTACTATAGAGTGGGTAAAACCATGTTGAATTGCAGGGGAGGTAAATGTCATTAATTGCAATCAGTATTACAGATGAGAGATGATGTTTCCAGCCCAAGTGTTATGACAGTGTAACAGTAACGCTGGTCAGTATCTGTGTGCAACATGCAACAATAAAGTATTCTCCCTGCATGCACACACTGCCATTCATTCATTCATTTTACCCCCCATCCCCCGTAAATCAACATGGCCTAATCATGTGCAAGGGAGTAAGTTAATAGTGCCTAAAGTCTGGATGTGGTCCTATGAAAGAAAACGCGATTATGTATATAATAGTATTGTGAGAACAATCATTTTCAGTTTAGCAATCGTATAAAAAGTCATTACATTTAAACAATGGTATAACTGCAAAATAAAATAGAATCCCTCAATTATGTTGCAATCAAAGTTCCTGTTATCCTTTAAACGTTACGAATCTGTTGTGAAATAATTCTCATTGGCGAGAACCCAAAATAAATGGAAATATTGGTTTGTTATCATAAAATTCGGAGCCGTTCTTGTTTTACTGGATGCTATGTCCCCCGCTGTATGGCGGTGTAATCATTAATCTGAGAGGCGGACTTCATATCTATGTCCTGAAGATTGCACGAGACAGCGCTGCAGGAAGGTTGTCAAGTCATAAAAGTCCATTGTTCATGGAGGGAATGACAGGAAGTGACACTGCCCTGCGCTGATAACCTTCTCCAGTCACCTGCTCAGCTTCATATGTTTAAGAAAGGTGTAACTTTTACAAGCGGAAACGCTGGTGTCAAATCACAAATATCTGCATAATGTACAGTTTATATAGACACATAGAAGGGCAGACAGGTGCATAAAGGAGATAAAGAAGATGTGGGCCTAAATTTACTAAGCAGGGAGATTGGAAAGTGGGGATGTTGCCCATAGCAACCAATTCAAGCAACCAATTTACATACTGGAGAATGTGAGCTCGTTTCTAATTTGTTGCTATGGGCAACATCCACACTTTTCCCTGCTTAGTAAATTTAGGCCGATGTGTGGATACCTAGCTCAGATCTGGCCAACCGGCGGCTTTCCAGCATGTATATACTGCATAGCCATAGATGACGTCTGACAGAGAATGCTGGGAATTGTAGTTTAGAGATCAGCAATTTGCCAGGCCTGAGCAGAATATACCAGTCATTGTGTGTGATGCTGATGCAATAGTTTAGCCATTTTTCGAGTAACTATGGACCGGAACCCGACTGGAAAACACATTGTTTTCCGCAACCTTTGAGGAGAATAATGGTTGAGGAACATTCTGCTGAAGCCCATTAAGAATCCCAACCTCTGCAAAGTTCTTGCATCACAACAGCAGATCGTTGTGTTACACACACACATAGTACGTCTGATGGACAGGGGAAAGAGATAGTAAAAGTGCAATAAGGGCTGTACCACTGAACCAATCCCATAGTGTATGTTTGGTGTATGGGGTCAGAACACGTATGTGACCATTTATTCATGCGCGTGATGGGGGGTCATTGAGAAAATACGATAGTAACTTGGAAAGATTTCGTAACCACAGAAATCTTACTATATCAGGATCAAGCTCTATAGCACGAAACATTATAAGCAAATGACCTTGGGCAACAGTAAAATGCAAAATTTGCACAGGTCTACATGAAAACTGAATTCTCCTCTGTCGTGCCAGGATTGCAGGGGTTGCAGCGCTTACACCACTATACCCCTACCATAACTGGCCCGTGCGGATCAGTGGTCCATGCAGAGCCACCAATTATACATATCCTACACACACACTATACAATTTAAGTTCTGACAGTTACATATCAGCAAGAATTCTGCATACTCACAATGTAGTTACCGGAATGTAAATCTCCTGAGGCTGAGGCTTTGATTCATAGCAGTTATGGGTTTTCGTTCAGGGAGGGGAACTTTGGGGGTGAATCGCATAAAACCCCCCATACGGCCAATTCTTGTTTTACCCGGGAGGTTGGCAACCCTGGTATAACGTATATCAGAGTGGCCAACTTCTGCAAATGAATATCAGGGAGATTATGATAGCTGCACAAAAGGGGTGTAACGTGGGCCACCAAAGGGGTGTAACGTGGGNCACCAAAGGGGTNTAACGTGGGTCACCAAAGGGGTGTAACGTGGGCCACCAAAGGGGTGTAACNTGGGCCACCAAAGGGGTGTAACGTGGGCCACCAAAGGGGTGTAACGTGGGCCACCAAAGGGGTGTAACGTGGGNCACCAAAGGGGTGTAACGTGGGCCACCAAAGGGGTGTAACGTGGGCCACCAAANGGGTGTAACGTGGGCCACCAAAGGGGTGTAAAGTGGGCCACCAAAGGGGTGTAACGTGGGCCACCAAAGGGGTGTAACGTGGGTCACCAAAGAGGTGTAACATGGGCCACCAAAGGGGTTTTAAAGTGGGTCACCAAAGGGGTGTGTCCTGTGGATAGCTCCACCCATGAGTGTGTCAAATTCAGGGAGTCAAGGAGATCACCCACTTTTCAGGGAGTCTCCCTGATATTCAGGGAGTTCTTCAGGGTTCTTATATAATTTGGATTTATAATCCACAAAAAGACGTTTAGTTCCGCATGGTTCTATTCATCTAAATGACAGATGTCAAATGAAACCTAAATTTAAATGTGCCAAGATCTGATGTTTCTATACATGTTATCTCTGGGACAGATGCTCAGGAAATGAATTATTTACATCGGTCGTGTTTTTGATAGATTGAAATATTCAAATGATTAATCAGAATCCCCCTACTAGCCAAGCATGTACCTCTCACAAGCCTATACACAAATGGCAGAGTATTTATAATTAATAGTGAGAAGCCTGTGCCAGATGACTGGTCTGCTGTCGTCCCGGCTCCTTGGCTTTCTCCCGCTTTCTCCTCTCAGAGGTTTTCTATAAACAGATTCCTGCATGTCAATAGACAGCCCAAATAGAGAAGCGAGTAAGGTTGGGACGTCGTCCTTATTAGGGAACGCAACTCCAGCAGAAGCCAGAAAATCGCACAGAGGAGGAAGAACTTAATTGGAAAAAGATTAATGGATATATTCATGAGACGGATTAAAAGTGGAACCTGTATTTAAAATACAAAAAAAAAAAAAAAGATTTTGATTAAGAAATAATAGAGTTGAACGTCTCATAAAATCCTAAAGGTACATGGTGATACATTATAGATACGGCAGAAGTACAGACTGAGTATATAAATGATGGATTGTTCATCATTATTGAGTGATGTTCGCTCATTTGTTGGACATTATTTCTGTGGCTTTCTGCTCTGGAAATCATAAAGGTTTTGGGGGATATAGTTGAGGTTTGCAGCAGGGCTGGAAGTGGGGGGGTATACGGGGGTATGCCATACCGGCACTTCTCCCAATGTTGTGATGGAAAAACAAAAAATCTCCATTGACTTCTATTATATTCTGTGTTTACCCCCAACTTCTAAATGTCCATACCACCACTTCTAAATTTCCACTTCGACCAGGTGAGTAAATCCCCTTATGTCACGGCTGGTATAAGATGCGGACATATTTCCAAAATGTCCAGGATACGTATGTTAAAGTGCAGGGCCTGAATTTACTAAGCAGGGACATGGAAAAGTGGGGATGTTGCCCATAGCAACCAGTCAGCATGTAAAATGAACCTGAGAGATTGAATCTGATTGGTTGCTATGGGCAACATCCCCACTTTTCAGTCTCATGGCAATCTCTCTGCTTAGTAAATTTAGACCCAGGGGTCCCTACAAACAGGGCCGGCAGACCCATAAGGCAATTTAGCCTATAGCGGCCGGCCAGGCAGGCAGGTGGGCGCACAGAAAAAAATTAAATTATTACCTCCTTGACCTCCTCAGCGGTTTAAAGGTAACATGACGTCATCCCGTCACATTACAGACCTAGCACCGGCCCTGCCCATAAAACTTAACTGAGCTCAGTCAGGACATGATACTCCCAGACTCCTGGGAGAGTGGTCTACCCTCCTATCGCGCTGACATAATTGAATGTGAATTCGTCATGGTGGTTCTGATCTCATGTTAATAACGACAGTATATTTATGCACGGGGACCTGAAACTCACTTGGCTTGTGTGTTCAAAAGCCACCCCTGCTTCGACACCTATGATGCACATGCATGTGCTATTGTATTGCACATACACAGACAGACCAGGATTGAATCCCCCCCCCCCCATTCTGCAATCTAGCTGTACCATTCTTGCAACCCATACTTACACCTTATGCAAGTCCAGATCTGTGGTGCCATGCAATGAACTATCCTGTATATGCTCATAATAACTAATAAGACCATTGCAGTGCCGGAGTCTACAGGCCACCTATAGAATGTCATTGTATGTCATTGTATGCATGATACGTTGCAGGCAATGCTCCCCGCCATCAGGCCATGCACAGCCCGGTGCACCTCTGTCCTTTCCACCTGCCAGGTTTTGCTGGTGATACCCCCATACCCAGCTTCCTATCTTTCATCCAGTACAGAGCTGCCTATTGTCCTGCAGTAGTGGTGGCAGCAGACAGGTTAGCTACGCACCTGCAATGCAGTAAATTCACATGTGCTCAGTCATATAAGACATGTGTTAATGATAATACAGGAAACAAACTCCCAGCTGATTAAACGTTAATATAAAAGCCAAAGGGATAGGGTATCAGTACAACTCACTGCGTTTGAACTCCCACACAGACCGCTATCACAAAGAATTTTTTACAGGCGCCATAACTTTTGTTGAACAAGCGACGGCAGCTTTAATCAAAGCCACGAGTATTTATTCTCCAGGAATGAATAGGTTCTCTCAGGCGTACTATGAGTCTCAGCTGCTTGCAAATCTGAATGGCCGGGCACTCCCATGTTGTTAAGATAATGCCTTGCGTATAATCCAACGTTTCTTTTATATGTTACCTAGGAATCCGCAGCACTTCTTGTAAATCCATTCAAATCAAAACAGCTGCTCTGATTTTACAGACGCTGAATGAGGAGAACATTCTACGGCTCCGAGACTCTGCTGCGTTCACCAGTCACTAATACCCCGTTCACACAGACTACCCTGGTAAATCTGTTTATAACGAGCAGGGTTGTTAGCTGTGGATCTAAATTACCCTGGTAATTAACCCTGTTCACAGTGCTGAATTATCCTGGTAATTCACAAACTACCCTGGTCCTACACCATTCACACTGAACAAGGGTAGTTAGTAGTAATTTTAGCGCCATTCACACAGAGCACATTACCCAGGTAGTTCATTTAACCTGGGAAAATGGCTGAATTACCCGGGTAATAGCCCTCTGTGTGAACGGGGTAAGTGCTGAATTACCCTGGTAATTCATAAGTAATTTTAGTGTCCTTCACACTGAGTACACTACCCGGGTAGTTCAGTAAAACCGGGAAGTTGACTGAATTACCCGGGAAAATCTCCACTGTATGCCAGGGTTGACTACTTTTTTTTCTCCCCCCCTGGGAGAAACCAAGAGCTGGCAGTATGGGATGGGTTGGCAAAATGTGCATTAACACCCGGTCCCTGAATGGCCTAAAACATACATTTACAATACTACCATGAGAGTAATGTAGTGAACAGGGCTTTCTAATGGTAATTAAACAGTGTCTGCTAGTCCCGGGGGGTGAGGCAGCGATATAATGTACCTACCCTGCCGTATCATAAGTCCTGAGCATGTAAAGGAAAGCCGCTTATACAGGTTACTGAACTCAGGATCCTTCCTTATGTTTTCTTCACAGTCTTCATGTAAAATTTAAACAGATCCTTCCAGCCCAAGTGTAATAACAGTGTAACAGTAACGCTGGTCAGTATCTGTGTGCAACATGCAACAATAAAGTATTCTCCCTGCATGCACACACTGACATTCATTATACTCCCCCTGCAATTCATCATGGTTTTACCCACTCTTGAAAAATCTTTCGATTGGCACAATTTATCTTATAGTGTATAGTTCTTTGTATGGGGTGCACAGAGATGTCCCGTCACCTCTCCAGGTGATTACCTGATGCAGATGCTCTTTTCATTCCACCGCTGCAGTGTCTATAGCAATTTATTTATTTCTCATGTGTAACCTGGAAAATATTAACTTTTGTACCTTTAAATGTATACTACATGCAACAAAAACATGTAACCCAGCTTTTATTGCCCTGTAATCTGGATTTACAGATTTATAGTGCATAGTGTTCTGCTGTATCAGTAAAGGCGCTATCTCACGATTTTGTTCATCCAAATGCCTATAGAGCAGCGGTTCCCAAACTTTCTCAGTCGAGGCTCCTTAGGGTCTAAGCGTAATAATAATTCAGGTCAGGACAGAAATACTTCAGGTTGATAGCAAATCTTGTGTTGCTCCTATACAAGAAAATTGTGACACAAAAGTAACACTAACAACGTGACAGCGTCGCGGCACCCCAATAACAGCATCGCGGCACCCCAATAACAGCATCGCGGCACCCCAATGACATCGTCGCGGCACCCCAGGGAACCTTAGTGCACAGTTTGGGAATCACTGCTGGGAATCAAAATATGGGATCCCAGAGGGATGAATGCTAAAACTGAGTACACAAGCCACCAGATGCTGTATCAGATGATCCTGTAGCATCATTGGACAGTACACACTGTATTTTATGGTGTGCCCGCTTACTAACTGTATATAGTGCATTTCTTGGGGGTTGTACCCCTTCCTCATCTGTAACCCGGTCATATTACCTCAGGGAGATCTGAGAAAGTAAAATTTGGATAGTGGCGGACAGGGCCTCTGCCAGGATCACCAGGGCTCGGGAAAGACAAAATCCTGGGCGGCCAGGTCCCCCCATAACTTCAGGACGTCACAACGTCAACGCAGGAGGCCGTTGGGCCTATTTAATCTCACTTAGACACCAATAATGGCGTCTAAGTGAGTACAGGCAGGCTGTCGGCAGCAGCTGGCACACCAGTACAGGGTGGCCGGGCCCGGGAATGTAGCCCCGGCTGCCCCCCCCTGATGGCAGTCAACAAGCAGTCAATATATTCAATCACTGCTAGTTTTCAGATGACGGGGAGGTTTGCCTGGTCTCCCGGGATTCTAGGAGCACTGCTTGTTTTTCGGGAGAGTCTCTAGCCCAGAATCTCTTTTTGTTGTGACACTCTAGTGTGGTCATAAAAAAGAAATTGGTGCACCACAATGGAGTCATATAACTAATTGGTGCATGACTATTGGGTCATTTTATCAACAATTCTTAAGTGAGTTCCAGAGACTTTTCTCATCAGCTTTTTAGACCATAGACCAAGTAAAACTCCTAAAACATAAAACTTTTCACTTATGACACTTACACTTATACACTCCACAATAATAATAATATTTAAAAAATTTTAAACTGTAAATGGTTCACTAATTTGTTAGCACACCATGGAACACACTTCCAACAGCTCAATCTAAGTCTGCCAGGGCTTGGGCAGAGTATGGACAGGGCTTTGGTGGGACGTATATGTCCTGTTCTCAGCCCCCATGATGTTGGGCGGTATGACATACATTGATGGTACAGAGTAATAACAGAGGAAGACCGGAGGGAGGCAATGTGGGCAGATTGAGGTAGATAACAGGAGGGTGGGGATCCCTGCTCGTGAGAGCTTACGTGCTATGGAAGGGATGGACAGTACAGAAGACATTGGGATGAAGAAGGGAGAGGGTAGAGAGATTAGGTGGAAGAGGGATAAGCCAATTTGAAGAACTAGGTTTTGAGTGAGCAATTAATGTGCTGACCCATGTATCAGACTAGGAACATTAGATTTGGAATTACATATAAATATGGTGTCAAGGACTGCCCCTGTTCCTCCTGCACCTTCTGTGTAAAGCTAGGTACACACGGTAAGATAAATTGTATCCAATCGAAAGATTTTTCAATAGTGGGCAAAACCATGTTGAATTGCAGGGGAGGTTAATTGAATTAACTGCAATCAGTATTACAGGTGAGAGATGATGTTTCGTAGCACAAGTGTAATAACAGTGTAACAGTAACGCTGGTCAGTATCTGTGTGCAACATGCAACAATAAAGTATTCTCCCTGCATGCAAACACTGACATTCATTTTACCTCCCCTGCAATTCATCA
>JABWIB010002585.1:18619-56222 GCA_016617825.1 Platyplectrum ornatum | reverse complement strand
AAAATCACATGTGCCCCATGATATTTGCCTTTAACAGTGTAGACGCTTGCGTCTGTGGCCTGTGCACACGCAATGCGCACGCGCAATGCGCACTTTCTTGCGTACGCTTAGCGCGTAAAGATCTGCGCTTGGGTATGAGCGTCTTGCGCTCGATGTAGAGTTGCGTTTTTAAGCCAAAAAAACACAGCTCTGGATTGTGCGCAATGCGCACGCACGCAGAGCGTCCGCTAGCGTGCGCTAGTGCACAAACGCAACTCTGGATCGGCCCCAGTATGTGATTCAAGGGTAATTCAGGGCAATAAAGAATTTCTATGCAATCTTTACCTTTGTTGTGTTTCTTATGGATCAATTCTGCAGATGAACGCCGTCTGCGCTTCAGGTTCATGGGACAGAGAGGTTCTGTAGAATTAAATACCAAAACAAAATAATGAAAAATACAAAGATTAGTGAGTTCTCATTAACATAACTGCAGGAATTAATAAATAAATACATGAATGTGTGTGTGAATAGTAGTAATTGGAACACTTTTGGGTTTACCCAATATGTACGTCCCTAACTGCAACAACATCACCAATTTAAGTGAATATAATGCATATAATGTAAGGTAAATTGTACAGGCTTCCCATTGTATGCACAGAAGTTTAGGATCTCAAGGAGTTATGATCTTGGACCTTCACTGCCATTGGAGCTCTAAATATTTCTGCACCGGATCGTGAATGACACCGGGTGAGGAAATTCTTGTGTACTTGATACAGAAAGGGACAAAAACTTTTGTAGGTATACAAATGAAAAAAAAACACTAAAGATGGTATGGTGTGACTAAACACTGAGAGATGGGGTATAGTGGAGGGTGACAGGGCTATAGCAGGTCATATACTATCATATAATATATTGTTTCAATGTACCAGCTTTAGTCAAGATTGGGCAAAACCATGTTGAATTGCAAGGGAGTTAAATTTAATTAGTTGCAATCAGTATTACAGGTGAGAGATGATGTTTCCATCACAAGTCTAATAACAGTGTAACAGTAACACTGGTCAGTATCTGTGTGGTAAATGCAAAAATAAAGTATTCTTGCATGCAAACACTAACTTATTTCTGTTCAATATTTGCAAAAGAAAGAGAAGGGAAGGGGCTGTAGTTAAAAATCCATTGGGCCAGATGGGATACAGCCTAGAATACTAAAAGAACTTAAAGGGGTGCTGGCACAAGCATTAACAGAATTAACCAGTTTCTAGCAACACAAGTAATTCCTAAAGACTGGAAATTGGCAAATGTAGTTGCTCTGCATAAAACTGGAAATAGGGATAATGCTGCCAACTATCCTCCAGGAAGCCTAACATCAGCTTTCAACACAGTGCACATCACACACTGTTAAACAAGTTAGAAAATTGGATGGAACTGGAAACAAAAATAGTTGAGTGAATATGATAAAAAGTAAAAACTATACGAAAAGACTAGAGCAACTAAATATGTACAGCTTGGAACAGAGAAGAGAGAGGGGTAATATGATAGCAGCTTTCAAATATATCAAGGGATGTCACCAGGTGGAGGAGGGGGCATTTTTCAAAGAAAGAGGTGTAGTAGAATGCGAGCGCATGCGTATAAACTAGAGGGTGGTAGGTTCAGGGGAAATGTGCAAAAGAATTACTTCACTAAAAGGGTATTTGTAACTGGTGTAGTCTGCCATCTAAAGTGGTGAAGGCTGATACTACAGAACAGTGTAAGCAGCTTGGGATAAATATAAGGGTATTCTGAGTCTCAAGCAAAATATAGAATAAAATTATGTCAGTAAAGTATTAAATACTCAATTGGGCAGACTTTATTGGCTTATGTGGCTATGTTTCTATGTTTCTATGTAACATGGGTTTTCAGTACAGTTTACTTGAAACAAGTAAAAATAAACTGATTGGTGGAGATCTAATTCCCAGATGCGCCTTACATGAAACATTATTTGAACAAGTGACATACAGTTACTGGCTATAAAATAAATACCTGATCTATGTGGAGATGTAACCTGGAATGTTGTGTGTAGGGCCAGTCCAGCATCATAAAACACTCCTGGGGCATCAGCTCCACTTCCCGGGGTACAGCCAATGTCATACTTATCCACAGAGTCCCAAACCTTGTAGGAAAGACAAATTCAATATCAGATATACATATAACACTACACCATCAAAAACAAGAATCTTGAGATTTCCTAATTATTATAACTGCTATACCACCTTAGATTATGTTTTCATAATTCTGTTGTGAGATCAGACAGTTTGTATCTGTCAATTCTGTTGTGAGATCAGACAGATGATACACTAAAAAACTTTATGACTGATACAAACTTGTCAGGAATCTTCCGGTCATTGGACCAGATCCAGACTTTTCATACTATTCACTTACACACTACTTATGAGTGAGCGAGCAAAACCATGTTAAATTGCAGGGGAGAATGAATGAATGAGTAAAATGAATGTCAGTGTTTGCATGCAGGAAGAATACTTTATTGTTGCGTGTTGCACACAGATACTGACCAGCGTTACTATTACACTGTTATTAGACTTGTGCTAGAAATCATCATCTCAACCCTTTTATTGTTTTCAAGTAATGAAATTAAATTAGTCTGCAATTCAACATGGTTTAGCCCACTCACTCATCAGGTCCACTGTTATTAACTATCACTAATGATATAATATATGTCTATATGATATTCAGTCATACTGACATACTGGCAACAAGCACATGGATGGCGCCTCCTTTATATGGGGGTTTTGCCCCATAACCCTCCTCCCCATTCCAATGCCAGATTGCAAATATCTTAGCTAAGACATTGTTAGAGCATATTTTGTTAAAGAGCATTTATTCAGCAATAGGAGATGACCTTAAAGATGACAGATGAGCAAAGTATAGGGGCGCCCGGGCTCTTATAGACCCATATCACTTTTGAATACTGATTATAAGCTTATTACGAAGATATTGGCTGATAGAGTTAACTTGCTATTGCCGACTATCATTCACCATGATTAGACGGGTTTTATCTGGGGTATACATTCCGTCTCCAACATTCGTAAGATTCTTGCCGTTCTCCATACTCTGGAGCAGAATCCGAGAGTTTCTGTCTGGTCCCTGCCTCCTGCTCTCTCCGGACATAGAGGTAGAGTGTGACTTCTCTATTTGTGGTAACACAGCCTACCTTGCTCTGTGTGATCTTAAACTTGCTGTTTAGTACATAGACACCCTTGTCAACAGCCACCAATCCCACAACAGCATTATGGTCTGCTTTCAGTTTCAGCTTCATAGAGGCCCCGGGGAGCTGGATTGCATTGTCCTGGTCTTTATCTCCTGTTACCTCCAGCTGTGTAACACATTTCACGGATATGTTTATAAATCAGTAAACACATAAATAACAAAGAACATTCTTTAACAGTTATAATACATAAAACGTAATAAGCCACCCCCCTCCGGACACGCAATTTCGGAGTTCTGCTCTGTGTTTCATCAGAATCAGCTAGTGAATGTACATGCCTACATACTGACAGACTATCAGCAGAACAAGTAGATGAATAGAGGAATTAGCCAATAATCTGGCAATTGTGTGGTCGGCTTTCCATAGTATTTAATGAGAAAGGAATTGTTATACTGTATACCGGAACAGGTTTTTAAACTCTACACACTTTTTGAAGCCATGCCCTCCCCAGCCCCAGAGCCATTGAAGGTGTGGATGTACTTGAAGCGGCCAGTCTGCAAGAGGCTGCATCATCCTCTAGCTACTTCACTAATGTCAATAACAGTTGTGAGGACTTTGAACAGAATTTTGAAATGGATTGGGAGCCAATGTAGAGATTGACAGAGTGGGAAGGTAGAGTGGAGTGGAGACAGAGAAAGATGATTCTAGCTGCTGCATTGAGTATGGATTGCAGGTTACAGAGTAGTATGTTGCAGTAGTCTATATGGGACATAACAAGAGACTAAATGACCATCTTAGTGATTTCGCTGCATAGGAAGGTTCATATTTGAAATCATGTGGCAGGGTTAAATACGGTAGGACTGGTAAAGGGTACAGATATAGAAAGAGAAGGAGTGTGAAGAGTTAAGGATGACACCCATGCAGTATGCTTGAGTGGTGGAGTAGTTGGTAGAACCACTTATAGTGATGTGGATGGAAGGGAGAGAGTGTATGCGTGGGGGAGGGAAGACTGTAATTTCTGTTTCCATGTGGAGATGGACATAAGATAGCCAGAACCTTGGAAGGGAGAGAAATTGGTGGAGTAAAGGTGGATTTTTGTGTTGTCAGAACATAGGTTATAGTGAAAGAGTTATAAAAAAAAAGAGCACTAAGGGCTACAGTAAGAGGAATTGTAGGGGAGAAAGAGCTGGAGATTGAGGTGGTAAAAGAGCCGCCAGGTAGATAGGAGATGAACTATGAGTAGACTGAGGCAGTGAGCTCTAGAGAGTGAAGAATTTGGAGTAGGAGAGCGTGATTCACTGTGTCAAAGACATTGAAAAAATCAAGGAGAATGAAAAGGAAAAGATGGACTTAAGATTTGGCGGAGGTGGGGTCATTAGTGCATTTTCTGTGGCGTTTGAAGGGGTTGGTAAACAGACCTTATTTCTGATACTTTAAGGGGTTCCTCAAGGAGAGTGGGTCTTAAGTTATAAACTCATGACCTAGAATTGGGACTGTTGTTTACAGTTTATAACAAGTGCAGATGGATAATCACACTTTTGAAAGTGAGTTGTTGTGCATCATGTTGTGCTTGACATATAAATTGATTTGAGGAACTACAAAATTACAGATTAATAAAAACTAAACTTGTTAAGAATCTACATTTCCTTTAATTGTAAAACTGGCCACAAAATATAGGAAAATCAAGGTAATTGGTTAAATTGGCTTCTGACTGACCCACAATTGGATATTGCTTGGATGTACTGATTTTTCAGAACACAAGCAAAAATTGTTTAAAAATACTCTAATTGAATTATTCATGTTAATGTTTTTAAAAGGACCACAGAATGATGGGGATATAACCCCACTTATCAACCAGTATATGCTCAATAAGCAATGCCACCTATGATTGGTTGCCAGCAGCAGACTTTTTGTAGATCATTGCTTCCATCTTGCAGTACAGACAGACTTTAAATGTTAGGGGAAAACGTATATTGAACTGAGATCAACCCTGTGAACTGGGGCACTACAATGGGGCAAATGTCTGATTCATAGATAAATCACCCACAAATAATTTGATTTCAATATTCAACCCACTTACCGTCCCCATACAAGTATCTGTCACTTCTATCCAGATGGAGTCAGCTACAATTTCCCATCTTCCACCACTTAACACAGTATAATATGCCAATAACCGGAAAGATGGGATGAAATCCGATGTTATTGGTAATAAGAGAGTGACCAGAGTCTGGCCTTGTGTCCTCTCCTGGCGACCAACTTTTATTATTCTTCCTTTGTTCAATATCTATAAAAAGAAAACATTCATACTATTATTAATCTTCCTAGGCCAACTTTGTACTGACACTGTAATCTGGTTGTTCTGGAATTCTAAAAGATTTTAACAATTGAGTGAGAACTGGTGATGGGTGGTTCAAAGAGTAGTTCAAATTAACTTACAGTAAGTAAACTAGTTAATTTAGTTCACAGGCCTGTTACTTACTTACAATTGGGTTACTTACAATTTACTTAATCAGACTATATATATGTTAATAATCAGAGGTGGCACAACTGAGCTCCGACTAATGAGCAGTTCACTAACCATATTTAAATCATGGGTTCACTCAAAAAACTGACAAAAATTTTTGTTACAGGACCCCAGCATGTTACCACGGAAAAATGGGGCTGATTCAGCCCTGCGTCTCCATAAGCCAGGCTCTGAATAGCACGGAGGGGAACGCAAAGCAGGTATAGGCGTAGCGCAGAGCCATAGAGGCAGGTAATGTCCTATGGACAATTACTGCCTCATTAAAAAAAATGTAAAAATGTATTATTTAAATATGTGTTTTTTATTATTATTTTCATTCATGAAAGCCGGCAGTGACTGCCGGATTTCATGCTCGCAAAGATCGTGCGCAGAGGCTCCGGATGCGGGTAATACAGCATCCGGAGACTCTGCGCATATGGCCTGCCCCTCTCCCTGCGGTCTATTCAGAGACGCCCGCCAGAGTCCCTGGGTCAGGTCCTGCATTATTTGTGCATCATGACAATCCTATGCGACACATGAATGTGACGATGGAACACGTGGCAAGGTAGGAGGTCACAGACTGACTGAACATCTAGTGATTGATTTTGAAATAAAACAGTTTATTCTCTCAAAAAAACTGAACATCAGGCTTAAGACTGTATATTGTTCTGTGCACCAAACAATGGACATTACAATCACCCATAAAAATATTTGTTGTGTGTGTAAATTATTTTATATGGGTTCTAGGACCAAGATCAGTTTTTGTTGATGTCTAAGATCCTATACACAAAAGTCTGCTGAGGACTAGAGAATTCATCTTCATCCTGTTTACATATATTTTATTTAGTCAAAATTTATTCAAAATTATGTCTAAGGAAATAACCAAGTTAATCATTCACCAGCTCAGAGCCCATACACACACAGTAAAAGCCCATACACCTCTTCTGTAGGTGGATGGGGGATCCATCAAGCACTGTCCCCCTCTCTCTTGCCTGGATATGTATGCTGAAGAAAGAAAAAACAATATCTATCTATCTATCTATCTATCTATCTATCTATCTATCTATCTATCTATATAATATATATATATATATATATATATATATATATATATATATATATATATATAGCCATAATTCATTGGTGCTGTAGGGTACTTTTGGTGGTCCAGCAGGAACATCTACAGCCGTCTGCCGAGGATGGCTGAGATGAAGTTTGTTCATGCACATTTTGGCTACGGACCCGATGTGAGGAGGACCTTCGGACGTCACATGCGAGTTAAGTTTTTTTAAAGGATAATAAACGATACTTGAATTTTATATAAATAGAGCCCGATATTACAAAATTAGGTAAACACAAGCACAGATCAATAATATTGAACCCCTTCATTTTTTTAAGTCTGCAATTGCTTCTTTGAGCTCAGGCGTCTTACATGCTTATTGTTCCAGAAAATTACAATAGTAAAATGAGAACATATTTGCAATTTTTTTCAGAGAACCTTTGGAATCATAATTAATGAATACAATTTGTAGTAATAATGAATACTGTAAATATGAAATGTAAATCCATACACATAGCTATGATTTTCTAGTATATGCACAAACAACGATCTGGGTACTTACCACATAGTTAAAATGGGTGATCTGGGTTTGATCTTCTGGGTTGTTGTTCCGGATAATGAAGTTGATGACAGCATTGTCTCCTGGTTTCAGCACTCCTCCTGTGACACTAATGTGTAAATAATTACCCACTACTGGCTTGTATGCAGTGGCAGTCATTGTGTTAGTTGCTTGTTGGTCAGGGCGTAACTTTAGATCTGTTGTTGTTACCTAGAAATACAGTAAAACAAAATGTGAACTACAAATCCAACATGAATTAGCAAAATAATACCAATAAGAAGTCAACTCCCCTAACATTCAACGTAGTTACGATAAAATGCAGCAGTGCTACAGTTTACTTATGATCGTAACTGAGATTGTACAGAGATGCTTTCTATTCTATCATAGGCGCAATGGAGATATCAGGACTGGGGACACACATATAGGGATAAATAACAGGACTGGGGGCATACATACATGGTTAAAAAGATCTGGTCTGGGGGTATACATATATGGTGAAAACAAGTTCGGGGGGATCAGGACTCAGGTTAGCTCTTTATTAGTCACCACTTTATAGCCCCCCCCCCCCTTCATATTATATAACATGTTACATGCAACCTTTTTTAAATCTGTCCTCCATATTTTACCTTTTTAGTTATCTTAATTTTTTTTTTTATTTAATTAGATATTGGGCCAGATTCAGATCTTTAGGCACTCATGATTTAGTCAAGAATGGGCAAAACCATGTTGAATTGCAGGGGAGTTAATTAATTCAGGTGACAGATGATGTTTCCTAGCCTAATAAGGAAACTAATAACTGTAATAACATTGTAACAGTAACGCTGGTCAGTATCTGTGTGCAACATGTAACAGTAAAGTATTCTCCCTTCATGCAAACACTAACATTAATTTTACCTCCCCTTCAATTCAACATGGTTTTGCCCATTCTTGGCTAAATCATGAGTGCCTGGCCCATTATAAGTTTTCATGACAAAAAAAAATATTCAAACAAAAAACAGGATTGGTGGCATACATAAAGGAGAGAACTAAAAAAGGACTGGGACACACAGGGTTGAATAGTAAAATTTGGAACAATTTGGACACACACTCTAAGTCACACTGCAGAGTATTTTCAGTTGTGCCATCACACAGTAACAATCACCCTCAGACACAGACACACACAGACACCCACACTGAGGCTTACCAGTCCTACTGTTCCTCTACTATCCAGCCTTGTTGGTCACAGCATTTTGGTTTGTTTATCCTCCTTCGGGCTTATTAACCCCCCCAATGCCGGTTTAATAGCGCCTAAAGTTTTTTCTATTAGGTCTAATGAGGCCTGAGGCCGTAGGGGCCCTACTCATGCCAGTTCCATTTTGATTTTGTTGTTTTTCTGCTTCATC
Organism: Platyplectrum ornatum; assembly: GCA_016617825.1. NCBI lineage: Eukaryota > Metazoa > Chordata > Amphibia > Anura > Limnodynastidae > Platyplectrum > Platyplectrum ornatum. The sequence goes on along the minus strand of JABWIB010002585.1, from coordinate 47,540 downwards.
TGCAGAAAAAAACTGTTCTTGGCAGACAGAAGGCCAAATAAGGAACAGGCGGCCATATTTGACCTGTGGCCTACTGGGAAAGATCCCGGTAAGTTCCCGGTAAGGTCAATGACCAATCTGTCCCTGGCTAGCACAACGCTTTAAATGTGTAATTACAAAAAAATTCCTAAATCTTTAAAATAGTTGAGATTTATAAAGACACTGTTGCAAGCTTCCCTGGGTAATATGATAATACAAGTCCCAACTTGCTTTGCCATGTATCAGAATTATCTATGAAGTTAGAGGATGCTGGGAATCATAGTTTCACAACATCTAGTTAGCCATTTGTTCTCAAGGCCTACTCCAAGATCATTATGAGTCTATATAAATAAAAAAACTGGATGGTAAAATGACTCAGCTACCAGGTTCTTTATTTGACCCTCTTATACAGTATGTTACTGTGACGACATGAGGTGTCCGCAGATTTTTTTAAAGAACTTTGTTCTCCAGCAAGAACTTTGTAATGTAATGTCTAAATGTTGTTATACTGTGTGTCAATGTCATTTAAGGTATAATTGCCATATCATGTAGATATATCTGTGGTATACTGTATAATTTGAAACTGTGGGTTAGTGTGTGCAAATTTGCAGAACCATGAAGGGGTTAAGGACTGGTCAATGGCTTACATCTGAGAGGACAGAGGTTATCTCATGTGAAAACATAGGGGGGGATGGGGGCAAGGTGGAATGAGCCTAGCTTTACTCCAAATCAGAGGACATCTAGGGAAGGAACAGCTAATTGCATGGGACCCCACATCTGGATGCACAGCATGGGACCCAACTCCTGGATACTCATGTGGGAGGGCGCCTTGACCTTGGAGAAAAGGAGAGCTGGTAAAAGGCCCTGTATGAGAGGAGGGGGAGAGGGGGGAATATTCTGGCCAGCATTCAGGTGTGAGACCTGCTAGGAATCCAAAGACCCCCATAGACTTCAACTTGGAGGTGTCACTGGCTCTAAAGTGTTTGGTGTGCCTAAAAAGCAGGGTGACCCCCTGGTACTGGTGAAGAGCAGTGGCCAATCGGCGGGACCCTGAAGGCCTTAGCCGTGTGGGTCAGTCTAGGCTGTGGCTTTGGAGTAGAAGTACTCCTGCCATAAGACCATCAGAACCGTAGATGAGAAAATGGGAAGGGCCTACCACAGACGGTAAGCAGAGTTCAAGATATTCAGGTGACAGAAGGCTCCTTAGTCATATAGGAAGTAGGACAAATGTGGTAACTTAATTTGGTAACTTAAGAGGATAACTTAAGAGGGTAACTTAAGAGGATAACTTAAGGGGGTAATCTAAGATGGTAACAGCCAAGCTATTCAAGTAGTTATGTTTAAGTGTATTAATAACTGTGTGCATCTAAAGTTGTAGTGTTCTCATATAGAAGAACAAAGAGACAGATATCCTTTCATTTCTATGCTAAGCACACAGTACATTCTATAACTCTATGATAACTACTGAACCACTGTACTAGCAGGCAGTTACTATATGAGAACACTTAAGAATAAATTATTCCTCACACTATGTGAGGATTTTAGTCAACAATTAAGTCCACTCTTATAATCCCCCAAGTCCAAACCCCTCTTATTTCAATTTAGACTTTTTAATCATACATAGGGGGGTGCTACCAACAAATATTAATACAAGCTAAATAGAAGAACAAAGAGACAGATATCCTTTCATTTCTATGCTAAGCACACAGTACATTCTATAACTCTATGATAACTACTGAACCACTGTACTAGCAGGCAGTTACTATATGAGAACACTTAAGAATAAATTATTCCTCACACTATGTGAGGATTTTAGTCAACAATTAAGTCCACTCTTATAATCCCCCAAGTCCAAACCCCTCTTATTTCAATTTAGACTTTTTAATCATACATAGGGGGGTGCTACCAACAAATATTAATACAAGCTAAATAGAAGAACAAAGAGACAGATATCCCTTCATTTGGCGCACTCCTGGCATGCATCCATAGCTGCCTCCAATAATTGGTTAAAACTTTACTTTTATTAGTATTTTAAAAAAGGTGATCCCAGTAGTAATCAGCAAAATTATAAATGTAAAATTATAGATATAAAAAATTATGTGAAGAAAGTATTAAGAAATAGAAGTGTTATTAAAAACTAGCTCCCAGGAATTTCAATCACTTCCTCCTTATTGTTCCTTAACTGATCTGACCCCCCAGCACTGTTTGATATCACATGAACACCATTCTTAAATATAATTCACCTATCCTTTTTTTTTATCTCAGATAGGAAGTTGCACTACTATTTCCATTTTAATGGATCCCTCCCAACATATCTACAATGAGTGTGACCATGGGTCACTAACATAAATCTAAAAATATATTCGTTACCCGTATATCCAACGAGGTTATATCTGAATGGGTATTGACAGTAAGCCTGACAGTTCCGTCTTCCTCAGTCATTCCTTTCAAGTTCCCTGGTTCTGCCACCACAGGAACGCCATGTGCTGGAGACCCGTCCGGGTTAGTGATAAATGCCTAGAATATTTTAATGTAAGAAGGAGATATTTTTTTTAATATATGTATCGAGGGACTTATGTGAAGTTATATGCCAGTGCAATGACCATAAAAAAATGATTTCATATATGAATGAGCCAGACCATGCCAGTGGATCACTCAGAAAATTACCATAATGTAAAATGGCATTCCTGGTTTGAAGAACTTGGAGGTTTTAGTGAAGATGACTTTAAATGGAGATGTCACAATATAAATATCATTCAACTCAGCTTCTACCAAATCACTGCCTGGAAGACATACAGAGAAAAATACAACATTACAAACTTCTCTGAAACGGTTTTTAAAAGAAAGTTGAAAAGTATTAAACCAGACGTTGGAAATAAATCTCCTGTACAAACCGAACAATAGTTTTATTGGATGTCAGTGTTACTGAACTGTTTAATCAGCATTCAGTCCAGCATTCACACTATACAATTACAATTACTGTCAGGTCAGAACAGTAATTGTATATTATTTATCCAGCATAATAAAATAAAAAATGCTTATCTGCACAATAAGCTTCATTTTTACATTTTTAACCATTTAAATTTTTGTTGCTTTAAAAAAAATACTTTTCAAAGCATTTTGTACTATTGTAAGTTGTAGTGCGCCTTTAGCCTACATCAGTAATGCACTTATCCAGATTTTCTTTTTTTTAAGAGTTTAGATTTTTAATATATTACATTTATTTTGTCAATTAAGGAAAAATCCTAAGTCAAAGGAATTCGAGCAGCTGTTAGCTTTGGTGGCCTCTGAACGAAACCCGCGCAACGACAACGTCTTGCTTAGTCTCGACGCAAACAAGGCCATTGACACCGTGCTTTGGCCTCAATTCTTCAGCTCTCTGATGGCGAGGAGTGTCGAGGGGTTTTCTTGGATCTTTTGAGTTTTTTTCTATTCTTCCCCTACTACCCAGCTCCAGATCAACGGAGTGAGAAGCAATGTCTTCCGCATGGGCAGGGGCACAAGACAGGGATGCCCCCTGTCACCCTTTTTGTTCGACTTAGCCCTGGATCCGTTGATACCCAACCTCCAGCAGTGGCAGGTGTTCTGGGGAATCTCCGTGGGTGGTGGGGTAGTGAAGATCTTTGCATTCACAGTCAATGTCCTTCTTTAGATCACCAACCCGCAAAGGTCTTGGCTCCCTTGCTATGCAAACTGGCCCTCTTCGGCTCAGTTTCTGGTTTTACCATCAATGAAGACAAATCTGTCTTGCAAAGTCTCTCCACCTGGGCGTCGGGGTGCCCAATTGAGGAACCCACATTCCAGTCAAATGGGATTCGAATCGGTTCTCTGCATGTTTGGATACCAAAACACAATGCTTAACTTTATGAGATTAATATTTTGACCTGCATTATGTCTATTTCCAGGGAACTCCAAACCTCAAAGAATCTGCCCATTACTTTTTCAGGAAGAATCAATTTGATCAAAATGGTCTTGTTTCCTGAATTGTTGTGCCTTTTACAAATACTCCATGTCCTATTGTCAGCAAGTAATGAACAAATGGTGCACAAAACTCTCAGACCTTCATATAGGGAAAACATTCTCAAAACTGACGCAATCACGTAGGAACGGGGATCTCAACTTGCCAGACGTAGGTTGCTACAGTCGTGCCGCAGTACTCCGTCATTTCACTGGCTACGTCTTTGTCTACATACGTTGACCTGGAGACCGCATTTCTTCCTAATGGTAACTTGACTAACTACTTACACTTGACGGATGACACTTGACTGTCACTGCCCAATTCACAGACAATGACAGGTGCAACCCCCTTGATGACCATCTGCTGCAACCTCCTCGTGCTTTCCAAGCCATTTCAGCATACTATACGTTTCTGGATTCCCCTTTAGACTACTCTGCCCTTGAGACAGTTCTCATGTCCTCGTCATTGCCTCTGGGCTTGCCCAGTTATCTGTCCATTCTGGCTGGGGGTTAAGTGCTTTGCAGAACATCGTATGATAAATAGATTCCCATTGATACCAGAGTGGGCTATATTTGGCGCTGCTCCATGGGGCAGTGGAACCCACAGATCCCACATTTTAATGATATTTAGCGTTGTGGCCAGAAAGACGATACTGTATTTCACAAAAGGCTAGATAACACGACCCCCCCCCCTTGCTCTATTTTCTCTATTTCTTGAAAAACTGAAATTTAAAATTTCTTTCAGATGGCCTGGTTAGATATGTGGCAGAAAATTTAAAAAAAGTGTGGGAGGGGTACATTGACATTCCACATAAAACAGCAACTTTATGACAGCTGTGCTAATACAGATTGGCATCAATCCAGAGTATTGGAGGGGACCCTCCAATTCTCATGCTTACTCGTTGATTATGGGGGTCATCCTAATGGATTCCTCTCTTTCCTTGACTTACTATGCTTTGTTACTTGCTGATTGTTATTGCTAATACTTTTATTGTCTGTTACGAATGATATTGCTTCTGTTCTGTATACTGTTTATATTCATGGTATATGTGTGACTTTGTGGTTAAATAAAAGTTTAAAAAAAAAAAAATAATGTTTAACAAATCAATATAGATTTCACCCAGGTTCTGGGCCTAGATTTACTAACTGCCCATAGCAACCAATCAGACTCTAGCTCTCACTTTCCTATTACATACTAGAGAATGCAAACTAAATTAGTTGCTATGGGAAGCATCTCCACATTTTCTTTCTTATAGTTTAGTAAAACTATCCCCGGATGAAAATTGTTTAGTTTCTCTCAAGAATGAAGAAATAATGTGAATTATTATTCTCAATTTTACCTGAATCAGTGATGACGGTGACCGATAAGTACAAGGTCCATTGCAGCATGTCCCGCTCCACTTGGAAGTAATTTACCAGTGCTTTCTTTTCCAAAACAGCAAATCCTTTTCCATCACTTATCTGGTGGATACAAATACAATTTCAACATAATTTGTTGTACTAAAATTAGAACTAATCATTATTGGAAGACTGTCTGATCAGCCAATATACTCAATCTAATTGATTATGTGATTATGATAATCAAGATAACCTAAATTGTATGCAAAAAAATGTGTAAATTGTCTAATTAAGAATTTGGCTCTGTCGTGTACTATGACTGTGGAGTGGGTAAGGAAGTTGTGTATATGACCCTTCTTTAAAAAGGAAAGTTTGGGGTTAGGTTGCGGGAGATGGATTGTCAAGATACATTCTCATCCAGGTCTGTGAAGGTCCTCTTGTAGTCTTCTTAGCAGGGGTCTGCATCTTACTGCTGTCGCCATTGCAATATCGGAAACTGAAGTGTCTAAATTAAACTTCTGTATGGAGAACTACACCCAAATATTAACACGTTCAGTCAGCTATTTAAGTATAAGGCATACTATTGTTCTAATCATTCCCTCTATTAACCATGGACCCCAAACCCTTCTACCACAACGTCCATCCTTTAAGTTTAAAACTGGGGACACACTTATAAAATCTCTATCAAACCCAACCTCGTCCAGTTGGGATGTCAGTTCATAATTATGTGCAATCAATCCTCTAGATCAGTGGTTCCCAAACTGTGTGCCGTGGCTCCCTGGGGTGCCGCGAAGCTCTCATTGGGGTGCCACGGAATGTTTTTTCCGACATGGTGCCACGTTGCTAGAGTTACTCAGAAGTGCAATTTCATGTCTTGTTTAGGGGTAACACAAGATTTGATATCAACCTGAAGTATTTCTGTCTTTACCTAAATAGTTATTACACTGTTCTGACTCAAAAACTTAAAAAATTGGAAATGATTTTGTCTTAGGGGTGCCTTGAAACATTATGGAAGACCCTAGGGGTACCTCAACTGAGAAAGTTTGGGAACCTCTGCTCTAGATACATCAAATCCAATGGTTGCATAGTCTGGGAAAAAGATTTTTAAATCTGTTTAAAAAATAGATGACCCCTCCGCCAATCCCTCGACCAATTTGGATACCTGGATTCTTCTTAGAGTATCTGGAAGACTTTTCTTTTCATTGTCCTTCTTCACTCCAAACAATGTAAAAGCTTTTCCATTCACTGGTTTCCCATACAGGTAACTAAGAAGAGAAAACAAATGTTATTCCACACATTGGCCGCTATTTATAAACTTCTCAATTAGGTGAGAGTGCCAGTTTTTTACTAAAATCTGGCACTATCACTGCATCGCATATTTATAATGAGCTATCGGCAGTGGAAACGGCGGCGGCAGCGTATATTTTTAAACTGGTGGGAGCGGAGCTCAGGCTGGCGGTCAAATTGAGAGTTCTCTCTTGCTTTGTCTCTCTCTTTCCACCTTCTCTTTATCTGTCTATTTCTGTCCCTCTCATCACTATCTCTCTCTCTCTGTGTCTTTGTCTCTTCACCCTCATTCTCAATCTTTCTTTCTCCATCTCTTATGCCCCCTCTAATAACCCCTCCTCTTTCCTTCTCCTTATATTTTTCTCTTTCTCTCTTTTTATCCATTGTCTTCCCTATAGCTCTCTTTCGCTCTCTCACTCTTTGTTGCCTATTTATCTCTATATCTATCGCTTTCTGTCCTTCTCATCTCTTACTCTGCCCCCCTTGCTCTCTATCTCTCGTTGCCTGTATCTTATGAACCTGTCTCTTGCACTCTTCCTCTTTCTCTTTCTCTACAACATCTCTCACTTTCCGAAACAGACTCACTTGGCACTGATATCCACTCTCAGTTCAGGATCATTTATGTAGAAATAGTTCTTCTGAGGTTTGAGTTTAATCTCGAAACGTGGAAGAACTAAAAATTATTAGAAAGAATCCATATTAGTGTCATACAAATAACATCTGAAATGGAGGTATTGTAGAATGATGATTTAGGTTTAGCTCTTTCCAATTAACCAAGGGTTATTAGTGTGTATGTATATAGTGATCTGTTATAAACGTTATTGTAGGTGAGAGTTAATGTTTGCTTGGCAAAGTCTAAATAACAGGGTAAAAGTAAATGTAGACTCAGATCCATGAAGCCTTCAGATAGTCATTTGAATTATTTTACTTCTATAGTTCTATTAATTACATTTATATGAACTTATTTAGGTGAAGACACTATACATGGTATATTACTATGTATTTATTACAAAACCCTGCCCTTTATAAGTAAATAGTCAGTGGTTGTGGCATTTACAAAGCCCCAAACCCTCTAGACCGCCAAGTTTTTTGGGCCCCCCAAACTGCCTCTTAGTAAATCTTGTCCATTGACTCATTAGAGCAGATTAGAAGCAAGAATGGTGCATTTGGTCCTGAAAATTCTAGAATAATAATCTGAATATGAGTAATCTGCACATAATTTACAAAGAGTTTAAATAAATAATAATCAATATTATTGTGATTTATTTAAACAAAATTTTTACCATGAGCTGATTATCTTTCAGTTACTGGAGATATTTGCGTTTAACATGACTGTACTGTAACTGTACCATAGATAAATTATAAATCCTACCATATTCTTTCACTTCAAAGTTTGTTGTGTAATTCTGTATTAGAGTGTCCTCAAACTTTGCTGATATGGTCCACACTCCTAAACTGTAAAATAGAAATAAAATAAAATGTTAACATAGATAAATCTGTATGGTAGAGTGAGGGCTGCATAAGCCCAAGTGAAATTAACTGCCTGGTTGTGGCCCATGTAGGTGGCCATGGATGTCAAACATTATTAATCTCAGAATATATTATACTTAGGTATTTTCTAGAATAACATATAACAGATGTTAAAGTTTATGTATGTTACATTTCAGATCATGGGGGTATTCTATGAATGGGTCTTATGTTAGAAGCTTACTTAATTACAGATGTTGGGGGTTGGAGTTTGGGAGAACAAAGGCAGTTCATGCAAGGGGCAGGGGAGACAAGCTGATAGTTTTTGCTTTGAGACACACTTACATAGGCATACACTTCAAGCAGACACACTTTACATATTCTCCCAACTACATACATGATAATTTTGTAACTTTGAAACCTTTCATCATTATTTATCATTTTTGTATCTATTTTTAAATCTTTTTGTATTTTGTATTTTTGTATTTTGAGTGCATTAAACGAAGTTACTCTGAAGTGCTCACTATTCGTGTAATTTTTAACATTGAGAGTTGCAAGCCTACAATTGTACATCTAAAAAAAATTGTAGAGGAAAAGAGTTTTTTTCATATATATATATATATATATATATATATATACTTCTGTACTTCTCAAGGATGACACTCCAATCAAATTAGTTACTGCTCCAGTGCTCAGCGTCCAGGTTCACCCCTGCATAGACACGCACTCTTACGCAGCACTCGTAGTCTTTATAATAAGTGAAGGTAAGAATCAGTCAAACTCAAGTTTTTCCGACGTTTCAGTTTATCTTTATTGAACTTTCTTCAGGGCAGTAAGTGAATACTCAAACATCAAAATTTGTATACACCTCCACCTCTCAATTACAACAACGTGCCCAAAGTGCCCAACTCCCCTAGATACTGGAGAGCCGGTTCATGGGAGATGTCATCGAGTATTGGCCATCAATTCAAATCCCATAAACATTAGCTTTTCCTAGTTTTGGCTTTACACGTGGTTGGAATTGATAAGGTGGAGGTGTATAAAAATTGAGTTGTTCAAGTATTCACTTATTGCCTTGAAGAAAGTTCAATAACAATGAACTGTTAGTAAATTTGTTTTATTCTTACCTTCACATATTATAAAGACTACGAGCATGTGTTTATATATATATATATATATATATATATATATATATATATATATATATATAAATTCTTTTTTTACATACGTTGTTGTAAATCTGATTTATTTTAAGAACGGTTTAACTTATGTCAGCTGTCATAACTATAACCTATCTCTCTAAAAGGTTTTCAAACTGTTCAAAATTGTGAAGCACAATAAGATAGATACATATAGATAGATAAAAAGATAGAAGGAGTAAAATGTATTCATGTAACCCACCTTACAACATCAGATAGTTTATGGGACAGGGAGATGATTCCAGTTTTGCTTTTTTGTTTAATCAAATCTTTCTTTATAATTACATTTTCTGGAGTCTAGAAGGAAAAGAAATAAGATAACAAATTAAAAGTCTACAAACAAAACATCAACCATCATCCTTTTTTATTCCAAGTATTGATCTTTTGTTAGTATACAGCATTTTGGTGAGTTTCTTTGCATTGATGGTCCTTAATGAAGTGAATCTTGGAAGTACCACTTGAATGGTACGACCTGTTTGAAGCCAAGAACAGCTGAAGAGATTTACACTCCAGGTTAGTCCATTTCTCTATGATATGGTTTCTAAGAACTTGTGGGACTCTATTACCATCAATGTAGATGCAGAACTGGGAATCGAATTTATTCAGTCTATCACAATATATCACATATTAAAATATCCATTAGATATGTATTACATTTAAAAAATGGCATCTCAATATTTAGTTAGTTTCTTAGTTATTTTGGGGGGAATGTTTTCATAATTAATATTTTCTTACCTTTTTATTTTATATATAATATGGTATATCTTTAATGCATTAATATTCATAAACATGCCAGTTATAATTGTCTTATAATAATAACCAATTGATAATAATCAACTTTTTTTGAATAATTTAATATCGGGAATCTCACCAGGAATTCAATGATCACTGGTTTGTCCACAGGTTTTAGACTTGGGCTCATAGTAAATATCCGGTAGAGAACTAAATAAAAGAAAAAATATATGGATATTGATTAAAGGAAAATGTCTTTACCTTTTAACATTTGTAACTTGTTCTATATTTGCATATTGTCACTTTTTGGTTTCAAACATTCTGACTGAGTAAGCTAACAGAACCAGATTCAGGCATTATAAAAAGTGGTTGATCAGACACTGCATTCTTTGCATCCTAGTCGCTATCAGAATGCATCCACACAAAACAAAGGTCTAATTACTTTTTATTTACAATGGGTCTACAGTGGTTGGTGCAAATGCAATGGACATGAAATAGATATAGTAATCTTTCAATGTGGACATTCCTTACACATTCTGACTTATCCAAACTTTTCCAAACATCTCAAATTAGAAACCTTAAATTGGATCTTTCTGCAACCGAGGTGAGTGTTCGTCATGGATACCCATGGTGCTGAGTTCCAAACAAAAGTCTGATATAACTTTATTTATTTTTTTTACTACTAATTTTTCTTTAACTGAATAGAAACAAACATCCCAGCCTACATGTCAATTTTAATCACTCACTGGCTACAAGCCAAGAGTGTGACATTATATAGTGCTTAACATAGTGATAGGTGTGACTAATAAAACAAAGAATCATTAAAGACTTTAGTCAATTACCATGTTGATTATAAATGACTGGTTGTTTGAAACATATAATTGTAAATTGCTTGCAAAGGCAAAGAAACGCGTTGGTGGCTCTTCTTTGCACTTTCTCTAATATAGAAACATAGAAAGTGACGGCAGATAAGAGCCACATGGCCCATCCGGTCTGCCCCATTGTGTATTTAAAGCTATACCAACCCAAATTTAATCGCTATTTTGTTTGAGAATACCCTTATATTTATCCCAAGCATGCTTAAACTGTTCTGTAGTATTAGCCTCCACCACTTCTGATGGGAGGCTATTCCACTTTCCACCTTTCAATAAAATAATTATTTCGCACATTTCCCCTGAACCTACCACCTTCCAGTTTATACGCATGCCCTCTTGTTCTACTACACCTCTTTCTTTGAAAAATGCCACCCTCCTGCACCTGGTGACATCCCTTGATATATATGAAAGCTGCTATCATATCACCCTTCTCTCTTCTCTGCTCCAAGCTGTACATATTTAGTTGCTCTAGTCTTTCTGTATAGTTTTTGTTTGTCATACCATGTACCATTTTGGACATGTTGGACAGACCTCCGCCTGTTTCCTCCCACACTATATCTCTTGCCACGGAACGGCAGCTGGAACTGCAGTTGCCTAATTAGCGGGCATACTAACTAAGTGCGGCAACCAGCGTGTTCCCAAGCGGAGAGACACCAGCTGTGCTTATAGCAACTTTACCAGCGGACACACAAGCTAAAAGTAACATCCAGCGTACTCCCCGGTTACCTGATTGACGTCCGGTGATTTCCCTCAATACGGCCTATCCTGCCGATCCTTTTAACATTTATATTCCAACTGAGGAGAAGGGAGCTAGCAGGATTCGGAGCCCAGCCGGACTCTCCTCTATGTTCCGACCTAACAATCCACGGGGCCGGTAAAGCGTCTTGGCCGAAACTACCATAAGCTACAATTTCATCCCCTGCACTAAAAAGCTCCTCAATAACACAGTGGACGGACCATCTTTCATTTCAGCCGGGTGAGATCCATTTCATTCAAACACCGCAATCAATTCCATGTGTGGTACATTCACCATATAGAGCTATCGACATCTATACTCTATTTGCCAGATTGTAGGAGCCTCTGTTGGATCCACAGAGAGTTTTTCCTACATATTCCACCTTATATATTCCGTCCTAATGTATGTGTGGGACTCAAGTGTCTGTTTGTGCATTATTCTGAAGTTTTTATGTGTATCTCACTGCAATCTCACTGCTTAGTAAATATACCCCAAAAACTGCTATTATGTGCAATCAAGTGTGAGCAAGTATGCCTGCGTCTATTACATTATTTGCAAACTCAATATGCTCTTTGTTTTCAGTTTTCAATTGAACATTGCCATAACCTCGAATGTAGATAGAATATTGCATATCCAAATATACATATCAATACTACATCAATCTGAATTTCCCTGAGACACATTGCAGTAACTACATGACTCACAACCACAATTGCCCATCACAACCGGACAATCAGCAGCACTATACCCAGTCCGGTCAACTATCACCCACAGATTCAGAAATCCCCAGTCCACACCTGCCCAACTCATCCATATCACTCATTTACCATTAACCTAGAACCACCATCCCTCCCGCTCTCCCGTAACGGCACTAGCTCCCTCAATACAAACCCCACCAGTCACACCCACAATCCATGGTCTCAATCAAAGAACACGAATGCAGAGTATTACTACCCATCTACCGATACTAGACCAGAAATGCAAGCATCAAGGAAGGACCACAGTGTGAGGGAACACCTCAGGCTACAGCGGCATCGACAGAGCCAACAACAGCAGTCCTGACCACGAGGACCACTATACTCGATCCAGTTCAGCACCACACAACAGAGAGCAGCTCCCGCCAGATCCCACACGAGAGACATACAACACACAATCACTGATACCGGAATTGATGAGCTTAACACTAAGGGGACAGGCGTAAGTGAAACCTTGAAACCTCTGAAATTCCGTGCTGTATGTACTTCACCATATACCTCTCTTTGTCTCTCATCCATACAAATCCACCCCATATCGCCCAGCATACCCCCACCCCGAATCTGAATTTTATTTGTAAGAATTTATATACAAGAAAAGAAAAATATTATATGAAACCCAGTATTGGTTATATTGGCTATACAAATGTCTTTATATCAATATTTCAACTTTGGCCTCCAGGTGAAAGGGTAATAATAGGTTAATATTTTCGCTTGGTCTTTACCTGCAGTTCCTGGAGTGTAGATGGTTTTATCAGTTTGAATGAATATATGTCCAATTTGAAAAGACACCAAGATGACTTTCTCCAGATTGCAAATGGGCGATTTTACACCAACATAGACAAACTGTTTCTTATTGTTATCTGTGTCCAAATTTTTTGCAGGAATCTAAAGTACACAAAGAAAATCAAAATACGCACAAAATAAAGCTCCTGCTAGCGTGAAAATAGAAATGGTCCAAGCATCTTATGGAAATCTGGTGTAGGACAGATTCTGTGCTGGATTAAGACCATATGATCCTCGTGCTGAAAATGATAAAAGGTGCATTGGCGTGGATAGTGATGTGCAACAGTATAACCACTGCTGTGTGTGGTGGTTTATTATATGTGGAACACTTGTGCACTTGTACCTGTGCCTTTCTTCATCACATTATACCCTCCTTCATCACATGATATCATTAGCTCTAGGGCTATGGGCATCTTTGACAATGGAGGCCTGGGGCTATAGTCCCATCCCATTAGCCCCATTGTTAATCCAACCCTGGACAGATCACTGGATTCGGGCACTAGTGCTTAAACCATTAGTGACTTCAGAATAGCATTAAGCTATATTTAAATGAACAGTCTATGTATATATCACTGTACATAAATGCATGTTTTTCTCTTGTATTATTTATTATGTGCTATTTATATTTTCTGGTGTACGGTATATTTTACCTATGTCAATATGCTATAAACTTCTAAATGATTACTAATAAGAATCTGTTTATGAATTGGGATCACTTTTTTCCATCACTGAGTATGTGTAAACTTGCCATACATCTTCTCTTGACATCTTTTTCATCAATCAGATAATAATCTAGAACCTTACCGTTAGTTGTTCCTAGGAAGCCATTACCATTATTAACAGACACCTTTCCCTGAACTAAATTGAATTTCTTCCGGGGAAAATCCTGGATTATGATGTCAGCCTCAAATGCAGAGTTGTGTCCATCCAGTATAATGGTCTCTTCACTATCCACACGTAGCACATTAGGTGTAATCAAAGTACATCTGACAGGGAGGAAATATATGATGATAATAAAGTCACATGTTTAGAAATCATAAAAAAATGTGCTTGAACACTCCTTTATAATAGATAAATGAGTGTTGTGATATAGACAAAGTTTATTATAATTAACACAATCAGACAGAAATAACAGACAGTATAAAAATAACAAAACAACTAAAAACATAAAAGCCAGAATAATAATTCAATCAACAGTGTCTCATGTATACAGTATTTGTATATGAATGTTGTTCATATTTTTATTTAATTTTTGATTTATTGTTTGGCCATTTTTTATTCTGTTTCTAACTTTTTGGGGATTTATTATAATAACATACCAGGCAGAATTCTCTGTCCTTTTGTTTCTCCTGATATAGTAGACATGAGTGCATGCTATTGTCCTATTACAGTGAACTGCTATCTGCAGCAGTTGTCATAGTATTTTGTTCCATAGATCTAACACAAGTCTGAGACATACAGAAAAGGAGATTTATAGGGGTAATATCATACTCACGGTGGTTCTGCGTAGGACCCAATAATCCCACATAGCAGCACAAGGTAGAGAGCTCTGTACCCCATGGTTCTGTCCGGGGTTTGTGCTCCTTCTCTGAAAGGTGGATGGTTTATAAAGGATCGCTCCATGTTTGACCCCAGCCCCAACCAACTAATCTTCATACTCAGCAACTGCAGAGAATTTTAAGGAATTGTGTGCCAAGAAGAGCAAACAAGCAGTTATTACAACATCCTTACTGTAAGTTACACAGACAGTAGAAGAGAGAGTTATGCAATAAAATTTTGCTTACTTTATAATGTAATATTATTTATTATTTTTCTATATTTAATAGTGTTTTTTATATTATTTAAAGGTGCAAAATAAGTTCTAGTGGGCTATAGATGTCTGACGGGGGCTGCAGTTGACCACCTGGGAGCCCATAGCCGTGCCAGCATTTACAAACTACGAAACATATCATGGAAAGAAATATATTTAATTAATAATTAACACTTTTTTTCCTTTTTATTTTTACATACAGTCCTGGGGTTTGTATATTTGTGTTCTTTGCATGGCCGGGTTTCTAAGTCTCATAGTTTAAGTAAAGCAGGGTAGGCCCACCCTAAAAAATTCTAGCATAATGGGAGCTAATGTGATGTCAGTGTGAACACTATTTGAATACAATATCAGGCATACATATCTATTTTATATGCAAATAAAAAAAATGTAGTTTAAGAAGTCCTCCTTCCAAAGTGTTAACCTCTATTAAAAGAAAGGACAAGAAAAATAATAATGAATAGTAATTATAAAAAAAATATGTTTAATATACTACATTTAAAAAGCTAAAATACTAGAATAAAAGCTAGAATAAACAGCTGGAAGTAGCTAGCAGCTGAGCCAGGGATGCTGGATGTACAAGGCAGCCAGAAGATGGAGAGACCGCCACAAGAACCAAGTTTACACCTGAATACCTCTGACATGTTTGAGGGAGCTCCTCCCCCTTCCTCAGAGCGATGGTTGACAGTAGGACGGTGATGGCTTTTATATCCTTCATGGAAGGCATTTCTCAGTTTTTTCGGAGATACTTAGTTTTTGTATTAGCAAACTAAAGAGATGTATGCACTGACTGAATGAGAGCATAAATGCAACATAAACTGTACATAATAACAAAAACTTTGTGAAGCAGAACATGGCGCCAGAATATGACATAATAGTATCTGGTGTTACAATGTGGTACAATATGAAATCACATTGGTGTGTATAATAGCAAACATTACAAAAAAACATCAAATAGGGGGAATGTTTTACAAGTTAAAAGTCTGAACAAATATACATTGCATTTATAATAATAATAATAATAATAATAATAATAATAATAATAATAATAATAATAATAGTAATAAAGATGAATAATGAATAAATTGTAGTTTTTGTTTTTCTTAAAACTTTCCTACGTCCAGGCATATATGGAGTATGAATATTTATATAGAGAACAGAGATAAAAAAAAGAAAACAATTAAAACCTGAATTTTATTACCCTTAAAAAAGAAAGAATCTGGTCTACTTATATATCAGCATCTTCTTACTTGTCCCCAGAAGTCTACCAATACTTCACAAAGATTGTTAAAAACAAATATGTAAAACGGCGGAAGCAGGGGTGTAGCCAGGGCCGCCGAGAGGGGGGGGTACAATTTACACGGGCTCGACCACCGGGAGGACTTTAAAAAAAAATGTATTTAATATATTTTATTTTATATATTTTTCTTCTGGGAAGAGTATTTGGAGGGGATGGGGCGGGGGGCTGAAGTGTTCGCCAGTCTGCAGTATAGACACAGCTCCAAGAGCTGTGCTTTGGTTGCCACGGCAACCGCGCATTGCGGAGCTGACGCGTCCCCAGGTCACGTCAGTGTTGTTCATTCCTCACAGTGGAAGAAGTGAAAGGCGAAGATCCCAGGCACAAGGAGGTAAGATATAGGCTGGGGCTAATGGGGACAGGCTAGCGTGTCATTATTATTACAAGGGAGCAGACTGTGGGGTGTCATAATTATACAGGGGCAGATTGTGGGGTGTCATTATTATACAGGGGAGCAGACTGTGGGGTGTCATTATTATTACAAGGGAGCAGACTGTGGGGTGTCATTATTATACAGGGGGGCAGACTGTGGGGAGTCATTATTATACAGGGGCAGAGTGTGAGGAAGATCACGTGGTTGGATGGCTACCTCACTATTGGCTGGTATAGACTATTTAACACCAGAGGTTGATGGGGGCAGGACTGCTCCGACGAAGTTCTTAAAGCAAAATGCGCATCAGCATTAGGCTGGCAGCAACACGGGCTCTCCTCTTACCTATTTATATGCTGATTTTAATTTTGATATCTTGATGTAGTATTTACTTAATAGGGCTATGAAGTAATAGGGAATACAGGGACAGTGGTGTAGGTGGGTTTTCCCACCGAGGTAATAGGGGATAAGATTTTCTATCCTCATATCTCCTGTGTCCGTAGGATTGGATCGGTGGATTCCTTTATTTTATCAATAGGAGTATACTAGCACCTTATTTTGGCACCTTTAGGGATTGTGCAATATAATATGTTAATACCTACCTATCTAGTAGGAATTTAACAGCACCTCACTACGGCACTTTACAAACTATAAAAGACAGTGTAATATAATATGCAATAGCACTTTACCCATTGAAGATTAATTTTTTTGAGTGCAATATATTTTGCATACGCACTTTGTTCCCCTACCTCCCTGTCCTAGAAGACTGTGAAGTTATATGCATGATAAGCACTTTATTTATTTATGAGTATAGGTATGTTTACATTTACATAAGTGCAATGCATTCTCAATACAGGTCCAAGTTTCCTTGTGAACACTTCTTAGTGCAATATGTTGCCTGCCAAGCCTGGAATTTTAATACACTAATTCTTTACTATTTCACTATTCTATCTAATTTTAATTAATATTTCGCTTAAAAAATACTTTTTTATATATCCCCAAAACTTTTAGAGTATACCAATAAAAATGCATACTTTTAAATATTGTTCTCGTGTATGTGCACCCATAAACAAAAAAAAAACTCTTTTCTTTTTCTTTTTTTTTGAGGATTATAAATGTGTTTCCAAGATTTGTCACGGATATATGACATACATGGTAGGTTCTTTTTACTGGAGCTAAGTTGACAAGGTATTTGACTGTCATTTTTATGTACAAATACTTGGTGCAGAGGTTGCTGTGGCCTGGTTCGGTTTGTGGTGGTTGAGTGTGGGCATGGGCAGGGGTGTGTCCATGTTTGATAGATGGGTCGGGGCGGAATAGGTAGGTAAGGCGGTGGTTGACTGGGGAGGGTTTCTGTTCTTGGTGGAGGGGATGTGGCTGGGGCAGTGGAAGGTGGTTGGGGAGTGGTTTGGCATGGGGAAAAGTCAGGGGCTGGTGAAAGAGTTGGGGAAGAGGGTATGGAATGGTAGGACACAAACTGTGTTCACGAGCAGTATAATATACTTGATCTCTTTTTAAAAATATCCATTATACATCAAATCAATGTCTCGTTTAGGCCTTCAAGTTGTAAATTTTGTAGTGTTAGAATTCACTCAGTTTCCCTCAAACATAATTTTGTGAATCTGTCTCAACCTCTCATAGTTGAATCAATACAGTCTATTCATCTAAATTCCCCCACATTTATCATGAAAGTGGCGTGGAACACTTTGTTTTGTGGTTCCATTCAAAATGAGTCTCCTATGCTCCCTGAATCTGTCTGTCCCACATATTGTAGGCCAGACGCGCAACCTTCATTTGTTTATTCATCATAAATGTACATGTTATACAGGTCATTTTATTACATCTATAATTGCCTTTTGGTTTTTTGGGGAACCAGTTTTTCACTGTCTCTTTAGGTTTCTCTTTTGGGAGGGTACTAGGGGGCAGATTCAATCCTGCATCAAGGCGGGAAAAAACACGAAATGCGCTTTTCCCGTCTATTACTGGACTGAATCCGCGCTTCTTTTTATATGCTGCTCAAAAAGCTAAAAAGAGTGAGTTTTTCTCCATTATGCTCTTTGCGCAAGGGGGGAAAACATCACAGCTTAACAATTGAATCGACCCCTAGGTGTCAGATAATTCTTAAGGTTTTTACTTTTTACTAAAAAAAAATCACTCTGGGTCTCTTGGGTAGGTGGTTAATGAGAAAATTATCACACTTCAACAACAAAGTTATCATATATGAGTTTCCTAATCTTCACTGATTTTGAGTTAAATTTACTAATATACATCAGATCAATTTTTTGGTTGTTTCGCTATTTAACAATTTTGCTTTCTTGTTTTATTCTGGTTTCTGAGGTTTTAGGGTTTTAGGACTGCAAGTCAGTGTCCCTTGAACAATTATGTCTTAATCTTCCCATTTGCCCTTTAGGGATGTTAGTAATCCAAGGTTTGTGGTGTCCACTTGAACATAACCACTGACATCTTTTTTTCTAAAGTTTTTGCATATAATGTATTCATTTGAGCGTGACATCAAATAAATATAACTCCTTTGTGTTGAAGTGATGGGTTAAGGATTAATGAAAATGATTGTGATTGAGATAAGAAACAAAATTTGGTTAGTAAACAGCATCCCCACCCCAAATAATAAATAAATCATCATGTAATGACCATAGAACACCAGGTTCACACCAAAAGAACCATTCCAAATGAAACGGTCCTTAAATTCCACAATGTAAAGATTGGCAAAACTTGGCACAAACCTGGTGCCCATCAAAAAGAAAATAATTGTGATAAAAGCTTGATTTTCTCTTAAAGACTTTTTTGTTCTCATTATAGTCCCCTCTATATCGGATCATCTAGGGTTAGCCTCCCTTTCCGTTATAACATCTATCCAAAGTTCTTCCAGGGTCTTCAATGCTTCAACAACTCTATGTACTATACTGGTTCTTTCAAAATCCACTCAGATAACATTATATTGCCAAAAAATCTTTTTTTTTAATTCTAACTAATCTTTCTTTTTGTTTGTACTTGAGCACCCTATTTTTCCTCTAGATCTCTTGGGCGTTTCTGGGACCTTCCTACATGGCTCATATCGGTTCTGGTGTATGTATTTCACATACTTCCCTCTTCTCACTGATCAGTAAATTTATGTCCATGTCAGGACATGGTGTAACTCCTGTGTAAATTGGCAGAGCTAATCACTGTTAAATGTGGATATTTAAGTTAGAAAAAGGGTGAGCCCCTTTTCTCATTTAAATAACACATATGTGTGCTGAACTTAAAACTTCAAACTCAGTGCATATAACTATTTAACTGTAGAGTTATTTACTACCTAATTTTTTTGTGGACTATATTTGAAATGTAGCATTATGTTTGTTGCATTTCTTGTAGCTCAATGCCCATAGATTCAGTGCTGTTTAAACTGCATGCTGTAAATTTCTAAATAAAGTGATTGTCCAAACAAAGTTTTAATGAAAAAGCTTTTCTTTTACTGATATAGAAAAAAACATTCCAGCTTACATGTGTCATCAATTTTGATCGATCGATTGCTACAAGCCAAGAGTGTGACATTAACATAGTGATAGGTGTGACTAATAAAACAAAGAATCAACAAGACGACTTTAGTCAATTACCATGTTGATTATAAATGACTGGTTGTTTGAAACACATAATTGTAACATATACATTAAAACATACATGAAACATTTATTAATTACATTTGATTGTATAGATTTATCTTGAAAGGCAGGTCTCGGGCTGTGTTTATTACAAAATTAATGCATAAGCATCATTTAATTTGTTGATTCAATATCATTGGTCACTTAAGTCACAGTTACTCATCTCCAGCTTATCTCATGCTTAAATTTCTTCTAAACAAAAATTCTTTCTGCTTGGAAACAAGTATGATTGTGTCCATGTATTAAAACAGAAAGAACAATAGTGGCATTATAAAATGTAAGATACTATATTTAACAGGAGTAAAATGTATTTCTTAAGCTTATATGGATAAGAAGATATTCCCTTGCACTTGGAGATATATTTTTCACACTACAAAACAAAAAAACAGTGTAATCAAGAGTGATCAAGTACGCCTGTGTCTATTACATTAGTTGCAACCTCAATATGCTCTTTGTTTTCAGTTTTAAATTGAACTTTCCCCATCTCGAATGTAGATAAAATATTGCATATCCAAATACATATATCAGCACTGCATCAATCTGAATTTGTTTGTAAGAATTAATCTACAAGAAAAAAAATAATATGAAAAGTAGTCTTGGTTACATTGAATGTAAACTTTACAAATGTCATTTTATCAATATTTCAACTTTAACAATGGTCTGGCTTCCGAAAGAAAGGGTAATAATAGGTTATTATGATATTTATTTAACACTAATATAGCAAATCAAATAAAAAACCAGAGCATTATGCATTATAAAATGTGGAAATAGTTTGTATGACACCGCTATACAATTCACATGATGGGTAATACAAAGTAGAAATCCTATTTAAACAAATGACATTGATCTACAGTTCTCTAATGAACTGGAAACTACTGTCATCATTTATTTTGTCCATATGTTTTTTATTCAGGTACCTGTAGAGCGTACATGCTTTATTGTTACTTTGTGTCTATTGGTCTTTACCTGCAGTTCCTGGCGTGTAGATGGTTTTATCAGTTTAAATTAATATTTGTGCCTTTTGAAAAGACACCAAGATGACTTTCTCCAAGTTGCAAATGGGTGATTTTACTCCAACATAGACAAACTGTTTCTTATTGGGAGATGAGTTCAAATTTTTTGAAGGAATCTAAAGTACACAAAAAAATACAGAACAATAAAAATCAGAATACGCACAAAATAAAGCTCCCACTAGTGTGAAAATAAAAATGGTCCATCTGCTTATGGAAGTCCAGTGTAGGACAGATCCCGGGCTGGATTAGAAGCCACATGATCCTGGGGCTGAAAATGATGTCCACACTGCTGAGTGTGGTGATCAATTATATGTGGACCATTTAGTCACACTGTGCCTTTCTCCATCACATTAAACATATATTATACTCTTTCACCACATAATATACTGGGCAGACTGTATGGACCATATGTCACTAATCTGCAGTCGCTTTCTATGTTTCTATATTATTAGCTGCAGTGCTATGGGCCTCTTTGACAATGGAGCCAAATGGAGCCATTGTAGTGTCATTAGCCCCATTGTTAATCCAGCCCTGGACTGTTCTTCACATGCTTTTTTAGAGTACATAAATTTATTGCATGATTTTTAACAAAAAATTTAACTTCACTTTATTATTATATCTTTAATTTCTTCTGTTTATGTTGTTACTTATGTTTATGAATAAGACTACCCTACTTATTTTATATACGCAAACACAGTCCTTTACATGAACTGTCTATGTATATATCACTGTACATGAATTCATGGTTTTTCTCTTCTATTAATTACTATCTATATATCTATATACTTGCTATATTTTACCTATGCCAATATACTATAATCTTCAAAATGTCTACTAATAAGAAATCTGGTCAACTTGACTGCCTTAACATACCCTGTCATTTAGTGGGATCACTTTTCTCCATCACTGTGTAGCCTTACCATGTCAACTCTATACATCTTCTCATTTCCATCATTTAGATAATAATCTAGAACCTTACCGTTAGTTTTATTGTTCCTAGGAAGCCATTACCATTATTAACAGACACCTTTTCCTGAACAAAATTGAATTTCCTCAGGGGAAAATCCTGGATTATGACGTCAGCCTCAAATGCAGAGTTGTGTCCGTCCACTATAATGGTCTCTTCACTGTCCACACGTAGCACATTAGGTGCAATCAAAGTACATCTGAAAGTGAGGAAATATATGATGATAATAAAGTCACATGTTTGGAACATAAAAGTTATTAATAAAAATGAATTTAAGATTGTTTTTAACACAATAAATATTGCTTGATTTCTCATTCTAGTCCCTCTAGACAGGAACATTACAAGGAGGACTTTTTTTAAGGTTAAAATTTGCAGGTGACATATATTTTTACACGTTTCTCTGCTACAGCAATCCAGCTTTGCGCATTTACTAAATGTGTTCTTTCTGAAATAGGGATAGCACTAGACTTCAGGAAACCTTTGTGTTCATGACTTTGGAGGGTTAGTGACTGTCAAGAGATCAGAGCCTGACACAGAATTTCCCTTGCGTACCCTATGTGTCCTGACCACACCAGTTGTAGTAATAATAATAATAATAATAATAATAATAATAATAACATAGAAGACAGAATTCTCTGTACTTATGTTTCTCTTGATCTAGTGCATGATATTGTCCTATTACAGTGCACTGATATGTGCAGCAGTTTTATAAATTGTTATAATAATTTGTTCCATAGATCTAACACAAGTCTGAGCCGTACAGATAAGGAGATTTATAGTGGTAATATCATACTCACGGTGGTTGTGCGTAGGACCCAATAATCCCACATAACAGCACAAGGCAGAGAGCTCTGTACCCCATGGTTCTGACCGTGGGTATGTGCTCCTTCTCTGAAAGGTGGATGGTTTATAAAGGATCGCTCTATGTGTTACCCCAGCCCCAACCAATTAATCTTCATAATCAGTTACTGCAGAGAATTTTAAGGACTTGTGTGCCAAGAAGAGCTAACAAGCAGTTATTACACCATCTTTACGGTAAGTTACACACACAGTGTAAGAGAGAGTTATGAAATGCAAATAAGTACAAGGAGAGTACCTAGTCACTGCTTACAGGTGTATGGATGACCAACTTAATTAAAGCTCCAGCATTATATTAATTTACTCTCTATACCAAATAATGTATCATCTGTCTGAAACTAAAATTAGGATGGGAAATTTGAGTTGACAAATTTCGCAATGAGAGGTAATCGCGCAAGGGAGTTTTGAGGTTTTCGGCATTTACAAAAGTCTTAAACTTGACATTTTAAATTGCGAGTTTAACTTGCAGTTTCAAACTAGGTTGGCGTGTTTGCAACATGGGAGACATGAGTTTCATCATTTACAAAGGTGCGAGGTTTACTTCTCGCCTTAAACTTGTTGGCGACTTTGGTAAAACACGCAGATTAAAATAGAGGTGCCTTTGCCAGGTGAGTTTGGTATATCTCTTGCATGCAAAATGGTTATTTACAAACCATACAAAAAGGAGCATTTCTATGCAGCACTTTCTTTTTTACTTGATCACCATTTATGCTGTTTTAGGTACAGACTGTATAGCATGACATCCTGGCGACTGGAAGCTCCCATAGGCACCATTAGATACCATTATTGCCGTCTAAGCCCCTATGTGTGCTATAGTAAGTTTCAGGTGTGCGCTGGTTAGGTAGTTGGTTACTGTATCTGCAGAGGGGTGCTTTGTCATAGAACAAAGAGGTAGTAGCAGCAAAGGAATATCTAAAGACACTGCAGTATCTTAAAATGATATAAAACTCCTAATTGCAAATGTGCAAAAAATAAACATATACACATAAACATATACACCCCAATACAATAATCATAAATGTGTAAATCTTTATATGATTGTGGCATACACTTCTTGAGTACACCATACATGAGGGATATAAAGATAATTAAATAGTTCAGTTCTCCAAGTCCAATATAAAAGGATATAAAAGGTGTCTTGGGTGGTTTGAGGAGGTGAATCTCTTTACCAACTTTACCTATGTAAATGTTCAATGGGTTACTAACTATAGTACTTTTATTACAAATGAGATACCAAAATAGATATAAATAAAGTTTTAATCTAGACAATTAAATAAAAAGTAACATTTATAAAAATATAATATATGCTAATAGTAAATTCAATGGAATAATAAATTAACAAATTAGACAAAATATAGTAAAAATATCTAGAGAATTTTGAGAATAGTTTGTACTGAAGCAGTGAAGATTTTTTATGGTTCACATTATCTGACATTTTATACTATTATATATGATAGTAACTTAGTATTATTCAACATCAGATAAGACCCACATGGCCCATCTATTCTGTCCATTCGATCCACTGACCACCTATCCTATGAAAAAAAAAACGAGGAAATCGGAGCACCCAGAGGAAACATACATGAGAACATGCAAACTGCCAGCACTGTGAGGAATCACTAAACCAATGTGCTGTCCACTGAGTCACCGTGCTGTCCGGGACATGTGGGGTATAATAGGAGCCTGGAAACAACACGCTATACAAAAGAACCATTTATGGTGAGGATGGACTTGTCTGCAGTCATGGTCTCATGTGGCTGCTGTAGAGTGATATGGAGTCTTCTAGTAAGGACAAAAAGTAAGTAAGCAAACAGTAAAGCACACCCAGTGATGCCCCATGGACACCAACCAGAGATCAAACATATAATATATATAATACAGAAAGTTCAGGCACTCTAAAGAGGAATAAGAGTTCAATTTATTCCAACATTTTATTCACGTATAGTGATTTTCCTCAGGGCAGAAACAAAGAAAATAACAGCAACGACCATCGCCTATTTATGAACCCAGGAGAAAGGTCATTGTGCTTTGATGCAATCATGGCAGCAAAATTTCTCCAGAAATTATTGCAAAATGCTGATAAACCTGATGTTGAAACAAAATGTTGTTTTCATGAAAAATACTCAATTATAAGTCTCTTATAAGTCTCTCTTAATACAGAGGATGCTGTGACATTTTCCCATAGATCTGTTTTGTCAGACTTGGTCCAGATTATGGAAGTAAATAATCCCCTGGGGACCAAAATCCAATGATCTTCATTGTTGTTGTTTTATAATATGAAAGTTGGACAGATGAAAATAGTAATACTGGGGCACTGGTGTGCCTACTGCTCTGTCACACTATGAAGAAATGTGTCGTATGGAAGGTGCAGGGGATAAATTGCTATGGGGCTGGTCAGAGACAGTTAATCAGTTAGATAATCATGGATCGTAAATTTGTCATATACGGCATGTTCTAAACTTGTGTATGACTCTCCCTAGACTGTGCATTGTATGAGATGTACTTCTCTCCTGTATGTAGCTGCTGTAAGTTATGGAAGCCACAATCCCCATAAGAAACAGTTAACCAAGTATATACTCAGTTGTACACCTAATGGCATGTTCTTTACTTGTTTAAGATCTTCCCTAAACTGTGTATTATGTTCTTTACTTCTGCTTGCAGCTCACTGCTTTGAGCTACGGAAGCCTACAGAGTTTTTATCAGGATTTTCCTGGGTTTTTGGACATGGGAATTACCAAACAGCGCTGATTGGTTATTTCATGGTTTTTTCAGGGTGGAGTATTTTGAATCAGGATTTATGCAAAGGCTGGGAATATGCAGTTAACCAGGGAAAAATCTGGAAATACGCAGCTTTTTTTTTTTCACCTCAGAAAATTTGTTGACCCAGGATGTTGGTAGAAAAGTGGTAATAATTAAATGTATTACTAATTCCAAAAAGGAATATGATCATGCATAATTCTGTCAGTTCTGTATGTCCAGAATATCCAACAAACATTTACAATTTCCCCTCTGCTCCTGTTCTCCACACTTTGTGTGGTACATGTCCCCTCTCATGTCATTATAATAAATATACTAAACTGCTTCATGATCAACATGGTTTGCCCAGGAATAAAGTTCCTCCCATTTCCTCTTATCACTTAGGTCAGTCTTAGTAAAATAAAAGTTAAGTGTGGTGCCACACATGTAGTGTTCTCTGGAAATGTTGCAATTCAGATTACTGGGGAACAAATCAAGGAAGTAAAACTGACAAAAATGAGTGATCATCAAAGTTGATGCTTTGGAATGTAAATGTATAATATTAAGAGAATTCATGGTATTCATTGCATGTGTTTAGGCAGTCTGTTTCTGTGCATTCCATCATACTATTTATTTATGAATGTTGTATCATCTTTTTATTTTTTGCCACTTTTTACCTTTTTACTCGTTTTTACATGGCGGTAAAACCTTCTTTAGAGAGTGCCTTTCATGTGACGTGTTTTCAAAATAATTTACAAAATTAAAATGACTGAGCATTGGAAAGGGATAAATGATAGATTAATTTTATTCTCAAGGTTTTATCCCCATTTTTTTTTTTTCGTTTAAGTCAGCTTTGTGGCATTGGTTTTATACATATTTATTGATAATCAAATAAAAAACAAGAAAAAAGCAGGTATTAAATATAGTGCAATATTGTACTTAGGCTCTCCCAGTTAATCCATAGGCAGATAGCCTGGGGGAGCCTAAAAAGAAGGAGACCTTAAAAACATCAAACTCATCAACCCAATTAGCACTAAATCCACATTTAAAGTAAAAAAAACTTTTATTACAGCAAATCACCCCCCTAATAATATGAATAGGAATATAAACCTATTGCTTAACCACAGTATTTTAATCACGTTTTCACATATGGTACAAACAATTATTGGCATAAAAACATTATAGGCGAAATATGTCACATGCACTACACGGATGAATTCTTATCCCCTAGCCCTATTACCCTTACACCACTGTTCGCCAATTAACTGTCCCGCCATACTCTCGAGCTCAAAGTTAAGCTAGGGACAGAGACCACTCCCCTTTCTACATAGTCCACATACAAGCATTCAAAATAGAAAACATATATAGCATTAATTAAACATATCATAGGCATCCCATCTCTGTCATTTATCCTATCTGTTATATAAGGACATCAAACTCCTCATCTGCGGAGAGGCATTGGCTTGGTGCCAAAAGCACCCAGATTTTCTATTCATAATTGAAAAGGACCACTCTGACAGAGCAGGGGCCATTCTCTCCCAAAACCCAAGACCCAGAGTGAACTTAGTTAATATTAAGATTATTTCCTAAAGCTTAATTTTCGTTTCATGAAGAAGACACAAAATACACAAAATATAAGAACCCTTTAACAGAATTTCATAGACCTTTTACTCTCTTTAGCAACTAGTTTTTAATTTTTGCTAGTTTTAGCTCCTTTTTGCATGTTTTATTACATTCTTTGTATCTGTGGAAGGACTCCAACAGCGTTTTAAAGATATCCCACTTTTTTATTACAAGCACTGCATCCCAGTATATGCACTTTACAGTCTACTTTAGTTTATGAAAACCTTTTTTAAAATTTAAAGTTCTAGATAATTCCGTAAACTGTTGCTTCTTAAAAGTAATGTCAAATGCAACCATATAATGATCACTGTTTCCCAAGTGCTCCTTTACTTGGATATTTTATATAACCTCTATATTATTGATTATTACTAGGTCCAGGATAGGTTTTCAATTGTTTCTTCTAGTACATAAAATGGTGTTTTTTCTCCTTATTGTACTACAGGTCTCCATACTACAATCTATGTATAAATATTTTAAATCCCCCATTATTAAAACTAGTCCTAGTTGTGTAACCTTTTTACAAACAATCTGTCCACCCCACCTGCAATATATCGAACCCGAGCGCCTGTGAGATCAGGTCACTGTTCAGCCAGCATGGCCCCAATAACAGATTGTCCTATCTACCTAATAAGTAAATTCCATATCACCATCATCTGCCTTGCTCTCTGATGTTCCCTTGTCCCTGGGCAGAGGGCAGAGATACTGGTCCGCTGGTTGCTAGTGGAAGCAGTGTCACCCAACACTACCAAATCTATACTGCTTTCTAGGGAATTATCCAGTCTGGCAAATCCGCTTGGATTGCTCAGCTCTGCATCTTCCTCCCGCTGCTTCCCCTTCTGACTGTTACCCAGCTACCTACCTCTGCTTCTTCCACTGCTTCTACTTTACCAATCTCACCCAGTGCCTTGGATTTGATCATTCCTGGCTTAAACTCCTGCCTGGATTAACTCAGCAATTAAAACGCATTTAGAATAAAATTCACAAAAACCGCAAGCTCAAGAAATCGCTAGTAACTAATTATAATAAAATATAATAATATACTGTGCTGTATATAAATGACAATAAATCTCCAGCCTGTCTTCTTTACAAGGTATTAAATCCTATTTATTTAGTTCAAATGTAAATTATTAGTTTTAAAGAAAGCAATGTCCAACCACAAGTTGTATTCATAGATTACACAGATTTTTACTTAGAGAAACATAGGTAACAAAGACAGAATACGTGTAGCATGAGTCGCAAAACATAGCCAAGATAGCAATCAAAATGCATCCTCACATGCACAGAGAGAAACAGTATTAGACATTAGTACAGAGACATAACCATGGCCATAGTTATACAGGACCTTACAGAACACACAGACATTCAACAAGACAGTGACAGCTCATGCTAACCATGAACTGTGTCCATGTGGAGAGACTCAGCTATTTTATATGTTTAGCTTCCA